>JACEFZ010020573.1:90000-157329 GCA_014155875.1 Cepaea nemoralis | reverse complement strand
GGGGTTTTATTTGGGTTTGTCTAGTTTGTGTGTGTTATTTGGCGTGTCTAGTGGTGTGTCTATTGGTGTGTTTTGGCGTTATTTGTCATGTCTTTTGTTGGGTTGGGGTCTAGTTGGTTGGGTCTAGTTTGGGGTGTCTATTTGGGGTGTGTCTAGTTGGGTGTTAGTTGGTGGTGTCTAGTTGTGGTGTCTAGTTGGTGTTTAGTTGGTGGTGTATATTGGCGTGTCTAGTGGCGGTGTCTATTTGGTGTTATAGTTGGATGTTAGTTGGGTGTCTAGTTGTGGGTGTTGTGGGGTGTCTATTTGGGTGGTGTCTAGTTGGTGGTGTTAGTTGGGTGTCTAGTTGGGGTGTTAGTTGGTGTGTTAGTTGGCTGTATGGTGGGTCTATTTTGGGTGTCTAGTTGGGTGTCTAGTTGGTGGTGTCTATTGGTGGTGTCTATTGGTGTCTGTTGGGTGTTATTGTGGTGTTATTGGGGTGTTATTGGCGGTGTCTAGTTGTGGGTGTTAGTTGGCTGTGTTTTGGTGGTGTTAGTTGGCTGTGTTGTTGGGTGTTAGTTGGGGTGTCTAGTCTGGTGTTAGTTTGGGTGTATATTTGGTGGTGTCTAGTTGGGGTGTCTTGGTGGTGTTAGTTGGGTGTTAGTTGGGGTTTGTGCTTTTGTGGCGGTGTTAGTTGGGGGTGTTATTTGGTGGTGTCTATTGGGTGGTGTCTAGTTGGTGGTGTCTAGTTGGGGGTTTGTCAGTTTGGTGGTGTCTAGTTGGGCGGTGTCTAGTTGGGTGTCTAGTTGGCGTGTCTAGTTGGTGTGTCTAGTGGGGTGTTAGTTGGGGTGTCTAGTTGGGGTGTCTAGTTGGTGTCTAGTTGGTGGTGTCTTAGTTGGTGGTGTCTAGTTGGTGGTGTCTAGTTGTGGTGTCTAGTTGGGTGTCTAGTTGGTGGTGTCTAGTGGTGTGTAGTTGGGGTTTTGGTGTGTTGGCTGTAGTTGTTTTTGGGTGTCTAGTGGGGTGTCTAGTTGTGGTGTCTAGTTGGTGTGTCTAGTTGGTGGTGTTAGTTGGGGTTTTGTTATTATTTTGGGTGTCTAGTTGGGGGTTTTGTCTAGTTGGTGGTGTCTAGTTGGTGGTGTCTAGTTGGGGGTGTCTAGTTGGTGGTGTTAGTTGGCGTGTCTAGTTGGGGTGTCTAGTTGGGGTGTCTAGTTGGTGGTGTCTATTTGGTGGTGTCTAGTTGGTGGTGTCTAGTTGGTGTTATTGGGTGTTAGTTGGCGTGTCTAGTTTGGTGGTGTCTAGTTGGGTGTTAGTTGGGGTGCTAGTTGGGGTGTCTAGTGGTGGTGTCTAGTTGGTGGTGTCTAGTTGGTGGTGCTAGTTGTGGTGTCTATTGTGTGTGGTGTCTAGTTGGTGGTGTCTAGTTGGTGGGTGTCTAGTTGGTGTGTCTAGTTGGGTGTTAGTTGGGGGTGTCTAGTGGGGGTTTGTCTAGTTGGTGGTGTCTATTTGGGTGGTGTCTAGTTGGTGGTGTCTAGTTGTGGTGTCTAGTGGTGGTGTCTAGTTGGTGGTGTCTAGTTGGGGTGTCTAGTTGTGGTGTCTAGTTGTGGGTCTAGTTGGTGGTGTCTAGTTGGCGGTGTCTAGTTGGTGGTTAGTTGGTGTGTTAGTTGGTTGGGTCTAGTTTGGTGGTGTCTAGTTGGTGGTGTCTATTTGGGTGGTGTCTAGGGGTTGGTGTTAGTTGGGGTGTCTAGTTGGTGGTGTCTAGTTGGTGGTGTCTAGTTGGGGGGTTTGTTGTGGTTTTTTGGGGGTGTCTAGTTGGTGGTGTCTAGTTGTGTGTTAGTTGGGGGTGTCTAGTTGGGGTGTCTAGTTGGGGTGTCTAGTTGGTGGTTGGTCTAGTTGGTGGTGTCTAGTTGGTGGTGTTAGTTGGTGGTGTCTAGTGTGGTGTCTAGTGGTGGTGTCTATTGGTGGTTTGTGGCTAGTTGGTGGTGTCTAGTTGGTGGTGTCTAGTTGGGGGTGTCTATTTGGGTGGTGTCTAGTTGGTGGTGTCTAGTTGGTGGTGTCTAGTTGGGGTGTCTAGTTGGTGGTGTCTAGTTGGTTGTTTATTTGGGTGGTGTCTAGTTGGGGGTGTCTAGTTGGTAGTGGGGGTTCTAGTTGGTGGTGTCTAGTTTGGTGGTGTCTAGTTGGTGGTGTCTAGTTGGGTTTGTCTAGTTGGGGTGTCTAGTTGGTGGTGTCTAGTTGGGTGTCTATTTGGTTTGGTGTCTAGTTGGTGGTGTCTAGTTGGTGGTGTCTAGTTGGGGGTGTCTAGTTGGTGTGTCTATTTGGTGTGTCTAGTTGGTTTTGTCTAGTTGGGGTGTCTAGTTGGTGGGTCTAGTTGGCGGTGTTAGTTGGTGGTGTCAGTTGGTGGTGTCTAGTTGGTGGTGTCTAGTTGGTGGTGTCTAGTTGGTGGTGTCTAGTTGTGGTGTAGTTTGGGTGCAGTTTGTGTGGGGGTTCTAGTTGGGGTGTCTAGTTGGGTTGTCTATTTGGGTGGTGTTAGTTGGTGGTGTCTAGTTGGTGGTGTCTAGTTGGTGGTGTCTAGTTGGGCGGTGTCTAGTTGGTGGTGTCTAGTTGTGGTATATAGTTGGTGGTGTCTAGTTGGTGGTGTCTAGTTGGCTGTGCCTAGTGGTGGTTCTAGAATGCTGTGTCTAGTTGGCTGTGCCTAGTTGGTGGTGTCTAGTTGGAGGTGTCTAGTTGGCGGTGTCTAGTTGGTGGTGCCTAGTTGGCGGTGTCTAGTTGGTGGTGTCTAGTTGGTGGTGTCTAGTTGGTGGTGTCTAGTTGGTGGTGTCTAGTTGGCTGTGCCTAGTTGGTGGTGTCTAGTTGGTGGTGTCTAGTTGGCGGTGTCTAGTTGGTGGTGTCTAGTTGGCGGTGTCTAGTTGGTGGTGTCTAGTTGGTGGTGTCTAGTTGGTGGTGTCTAGTTGGTAGTGTCTAGTTGGTGGTGTCTAGTTCGTGGTGTCTAGTTGTGGGTGTCTAGTTGGTGGTGTCTAGTTGGCGATGTATAGTTGGCGATGTATAGTTGTGGGTGTCTAGTTGGTGGTGTCTAGTTGGCGGTGTCTAGTTGGTGGTGTCTAGTTGGCGATGTATAGTTGGCGGTGTATAGTTGGCGGTGTCTAGTTGGGGGTGTCTAGTTGGTGGTGTCTAGTTGGTGGTGTCTAGTTGGTGGTGTCTAGTTGGTGGTGTCTAGTTGGTGGTGTCTAGTTGGTGGTGTCTAGTTGGTGGTATCTAGTTGGTGGTGTCTAGTTGGTGGTGTCTAGTTGGTGGTGTCTAGTTGGCTGTGTCTAGTTGGCTGTGTCTAGTTGGCGGTGTCTAGTTCGCTGTGTCTAGTTGGCTGTCTAGTTGGTGGTGTCTAGTTGGTGGTGTCTAGTTGGTGGTGTCTAGTTGTCGGTGTCTAGTTGGTGGTGTCTATTTGGTGGTATATAGTTGGTGGTGTCTAGTTGGTGGTGCCTAGTTGGCTGTGCCTAGTTGGTGGTGTCTAGTTGGTGGTGTCTAGTTGCCTGTGCCTAGTTGGTGGTGTCTAGTTGGTGGTGTCTAGTTGGCGGTGTCTAGTTAGTGGTGTCTAGTTGGTGGTGTCTAGTTGGTGGTGTCTAGTTGGTGGTGTCTAGTTGGTGGTGTCTAGTTGGTGGTATATAGTTGGTGGTGTCTAGTTGGTGGTGTCTAGTTGGTGGTGTCTAGTTGGTGGTATATAGTTGGTGGTGTCTAGTTGGTGGTGTCTAGTTGGTGGTGTCTAGTTGGCGGTGTCTAGTTGGTGGTGTCTAGTTGGTGGTATATAGTTGGTGGTGTCTAGTTGGTGGTGTCTAGTTGGCTGTGCCTAGTTGGTGGTGTCTAGTTGGTGGTGTCTAGTTGGCTGTGCCTAGTTGGTGGTGTCTAGTTGGTGGTGTCTAGTTGGCGGTGTCTAGTTGGTGGTGCCTAGTTGGTGGTGTCTAGTTGGTGGTGTCTAGTTGGTGGTGTCTAGTTGGTGGTTTCTAGTTGGTGGTGTCTAGTTGGTGGTGTCTAGTTGGCTGTGCCTAGTTGGTGGTGTCTAGTTGGCTGTGTCTAGTTTGTGGTGTCTAGTTGGTGGTGTCTAGTTGGTGGTGTCTAGTTGGTGGTGTCTAGTTGGTGGTGTCTAGTTGGTAAAGTCTAGTTGGTGGTGTCTAGTTCGCTGTGCCTAGTTGGTGGTGTCTAGTTGGTGGTGTCTAGTTGGCGGTGTCTAGTTGATGGTGTCTAGTTGGTGGTGTCTAGTTGGTGGTGTCTAGTTGGTGGTGTCTAGTTGGTGGTGTCTAGTTCTTGGTGTCTAGTTGGTGGTTCTAGTTGGTGGTGTTCTATTGGTGGTGTCTAGTTGGTGGGTGTCATATTTGGTGGGTGTCTAGTTGTGGTGTCAAGTTGGTGGTGTCCTAGTTGGTGTGTCTAGTGGGTCTAGTTGTTGTGTCTAGTTGGTGGTGTCTAGTTGGTGGTGTCTAGTTGGTGGTGTCTATTGGTGGTGTCTAGTTGGTGTGTCTAGTTGGTGTGACTAGTTGGTGGTGTCTAGTTGGTGGTGTCTAGTTGGTGGTGGCAGTTGGTGGTGTCTAGTTGGTGGTGTCCTAGTTGGGTGGTTCTAGTTGGTGGGTCTAGTTGTGGTGTCTAGTTTGGCGGATACTAGTTGGTGGTGTCTAGATTGTGGTGTCTAGTTGGTGGTGTCTAGTTGGTGGTGTCTAGTTGGTGGTGTCTGGTTGGTGGTGTCTAGTTGGTGGTGTCTAGTTGGTGGTGTTAGTTGGTGGTGTCTAGTTGGTGGTGTCTAGTTGGTGGTGTCTAGTTGGGGGTGTCTAGTTGCTGTTTATAGTGTGTTGGTGTCTAGTTGGTGTGTCTCGTATGGAGGTGGTGTCTAGTTGGCTGTTTATATTGGGGGTGTCTAGTTGGTGGTGTCTAGTTGGTGGTGTCTAGTTGGTGGTGTCTAGTTGGTGGTTTCTAGTTGGTGGTGTCTAGTTGGTGGTGCCTAGTTGGTGGTGTCTAGTTGGTGGTGTCTAGTTGGCTGTTTATAGTTAATGGTGTCTAGTTGGCTGTGTCTAGTTGGCTGTGTCTAGTTGGTTGTGTCTAGTTGGCTGTGTCTAGTTGGTGGTGTCTCGTTGGTGTGTCTAGTTGGTGTGTATATTTGGTGTGTCTAGTTGGTGTGTCTAGTTGGTGTGTCTAGTTGGTGGTGTCTAGTTGGTGGTGTCTAGTTGGTGGTGTCTAGTTGGTGGTGTCTAGTTGGTGGTGTCTAGTTGGTGGTGTCTAGTTGGTGGTGTCTAGTTGGCTGTGTCTAGTTGGTGGTGTCTAGTTGGCTGTGTCTAGTTGGTGGTGTCTAGTTGGTGTGGTGTCCTAGTTGGTGAGTGTCTAGTTGGTGGTGTCTAGTTGGTGGTGTCTAGTTGGCTGTGTCTAGTTGGTGGTGTATAGTTGGTGGTGTCTAGTTGGTGGTGTATAGTTGGTGGTGTCTAGTTGGTGGTGTCTAGTTGGTGGTGTCTAGTTGGTGGTGTCTAGTTGGTGGTGTCTAGTTGGTGGTGTCTAGTTGGCTGTGTCTAGTTGGCTGTGTCTAGTGGTGGTGTCTAGTTGGCTGTGTCTAGTTGGTGGTGTATAGTTGGTGGTGTCTAGTTGGTGGTGTCTAGTAGGCTGTGTCTAGTTGGTGGTGTCTAGTTGGTGGTGTCTAGTTGGTGGTGTCTAGTTGGTGGTGTCTAGTTGGTGGTGTCTAGTTGGTGGTGTCTAGTTGGTGGTGTCTAGTTGGTGGTGTCTAGTTTGGTGTATAGTTGGTGGTGTCTAGTTGGCTGTGTCTAGTTGGTGGTGTCTAGTTGGTGGTGTCTAGTTGGTGGTGTCTAGTTGGTTGTGTCTAGTTGGCTGTGTCTAGTTGGCTTTTTATAGTTGGTGGTGTATAGTTGGTGGTGTATAGTTGGTGGTGTCTAGTTGGCTGTGTCTAGTTGGCTGTGTCTAGTTGGCTGTTTATAGTTGGTGGTGTATAGTTGGTGGTGTATAGTTGGTGGTGTCTAGTTGGTGGTGTCTAGTTGATGGTGTCTAGTTGGCTGTGTCTAGTTGGCTGTGTCTAGTTGGTGGTGTCTAGTTGGTGGTGACTAGTTGGTGGTGTCTAGTTGGCTGTGTCTAATTGGTGGTGTCTAGTTGGCTGTGTCTAGTTGGCTGTGTCTAGTTGGTGGTGTCTAGTTGGCTGTGTCTAGTTGGTGGTGTCTAGTTGGCTGTGTCTAGTTGGTGGTGTCAAGTTTGCTGTGTCTACTTGGTGGTGTCTAATTTGTGGTGTCTAGTTGGTGGTGTCTAGTTTTTGGTGTCAAGTTGGTGGTGTCTAGTTGGTGGTGTCTAGTTGTCTCTGTCTAATTGGTGGTGTCTAGTTGGTGGTGTCTAGTTGGTGGTGTCTAGTTGGTGATGTCTAGTTGGTGGTGTCTATTTGGTGGTGTCTAGTTGGTGGTGTCTAGTTGGTGGTGTCTAGTTGGTGGTGTCCTAGTTGGCTGGTGTCTAGTTGGTGGTGTCTAGTGGTGTGTCTAATTGGTGGTGGTCTAGTTGGTGGTGTCTAGTTGGTTGTGTCTAGTTGGTGGTGTCTAGTGAGCTGGTGTCTAGTTGGCTGTGTCTAGTTGGTGGTGTCTAGTTGGTGGTGTCTAGTGGCTGTGTCTAGTTGGTGGTGTCTAGTTGGTGGGTCTAGTTGGTGTGTCTAGTTGGTGGTGTCTAGTTGTGGTGTTGTGCTAGTTGGTGGTGTCTAGTTGGTGGTGTCTAGTTGGTGGTGTCTAGTTGGCTGGTGTCTAGTTGGTGTGTCTAGTTGGTGGTGTCTAGTTGTCGGTGTCTAGTTGGTGGTGTCTAGTTGGTGGTGTCTAGTTGGCTGGTGTCTAGTGGTGGTGTCTAGTTGGTGTGTCTAGTTGGTGGTGGTCTAGTTGGGTGGTGTCTAGTTGGTGTCTAGTTGGTGGTGTCTAGTTGGTGATGTATAGTTGGTGATGTCTATTTGGTGGTGTGTCCTATTTGGTGGTGTCTAGTTGGTGGTGTCTAGTTGGTGGTTGTCTAGTTGGTTGTGTGTCTAGTTGGTTGGTGTCTAGTTGGTTGTGTCTAGTTGGTGGTGTCTAGTTGGTGGTGTCTAGTTGGTGGTGTCTAGTTTGGTGGGTCTAGTTGGTGGGTAGTATAGTTGTGTTTTGCTAGTTGGTGTTGGGCTAGTTGGCTGTGTCTAGTTGGTGGTGTCTAGTGGTGGTGTGTCTAGTTGGCCGTGTCTAGTTGGTGTGTGCTGTTGGTGGTGAATATAGTTGGTGGTGTCTAGTTGGTGTGTCTAGTTGGTGGTGTCTAGTTGTGGTGCTAGTTGGCTGTGTCTATTTGGTGGGTGTCTAGTTGGTGGTGTCTAGTTGGTGGTGTCTAGTTGGTGGTGTCTAGTTGATGGTGTCTAGTTGGTGGTGTCTAGTTGGCGGTGTCTAGTTGGTGGTGTCTAGTTTGTGGTGTCTAGTTGGTGGTGTCTAGTTGGCGGTGTCGAGTTGGTGGTGTCTAGTTGGCTGTGTCTATATGGTGGTGTCTAGTTGGCTGTGTCTAGTTGGTGGTGTCTAGTTGGTGGTGTCTAGTTGGCTGTGTCTAGTTGGTGGTGTCTAGTTGGTGGTGTCTAGTTGGTGGTGTCTAGTTGGTGGTGTCTAGTTGGTGGTGTCTAGTTTGTGGTGTCTAGTTGGTGGTGTCTAGTTGGTGGTGTCTAGTTTGTGGTGTCTAGTTTGGTTGTGTCTAGTTGGTGTGTCTAGTTGGTGGTGTCTAGTTGGTGGTGTCTAGTTGGTGGTGTCTAGTTGGTGGTGTCTAGTTGGTGGTGTCTAGTTGGTGGTGTTTAGTTGGTGGTGTCTAGTTGGCTGTTTCTATTTGGTGGTGTCTAGTTGGTGGTGTCTAGTTGGTGGTGTCTAGTTGGTGGTGTCTAGTTGGTGGTGTCTAGTTGGCTGTGTCTAGTTGGTGGTGTCTAGTTGGTGGTGTCTAGTTGGTGGTGTCTAGTTGGTGTGTCTAGTTGGTGTGTCTAGTTGCTGTTGTCTAGTTGGGTGGTGTCTAGTTGGCTGTGTCTATTTGGTGGTGTCTAGTTGGTGTTGTCTAGTTGGTGGTGTCTACTGGTGGTGTCGAGTTGGTGGTGTCTAGTTGGCTGTGTCTAGTTGGTGGTGTCTAGTTGGTAGTGTCTAGTTAGTGGTGTCTAGTTGGTGGTGTCTAGTTGGTGGTTTCTAGTTCGTGGTGTCTAGTTGGTGGTGTCTAGTTGGCTGTGTCTAGTTGGTGGTGTCTAGTTGGTGGTGTCTAGTTGGCAGTGTCTAGTTGGCTGTGTCTAGTTGGCTGTGTCTAGTTGGTGGTGACTAGATGGTGGTGTCTAGTTGGCTGTGTCTATTTGGTGGTGTCTAGTTGGTGGTGTCTAGTTGGCTGTGTCTATTTGGTGGTGTCTAGTTGGTGGTGTCTAGTTGGTGGTGTCTAGTTGGTGGTGTCTAGTTGGTGGTGTCTAGTTGGTGGTGTCTAGCTGGCTGGTGTCTAGGTGGTGGTGTCTAGTTGGTGGTGTCTAGTGGTGGTGTCTAGTTGGTGGTGTCTAGTTTGGTGTGTCTAGTTGCTGTGTCTATTTGGTGGTGTCTAGTTGGTGGTGTCTAGTGGTGGTGTCTAGTTGGTGGTGTCTAGTTGGCTGTGTCCTAGTTGGTGGTGTCTAGTTGGTGGTGTCTAGTTGGTGGTGTCTAGTTGGTGGTGTCTAGTTGGTGGTGTCTAGTTGGTGGTGTCTAGTTGGTGGTGTCTAGTTGGTGGTGTCCTATGGCGGTGTCTAGTTGTTGGTGTCTAGTTGGCTGGTGTCTAGTTTGGCTGGTGTCCTAGTCTCGGCTGGTGTCTAGTTGGGTGGTGTCTAGTTGGTCGTGTCTAGGTTGGTGGTGTCCTAGTGGCTGGTGTCATAGTGTGGTGTGTCTAGTTGGCTGTGTCTAGTTGGTGGTGTCTATCTGGCGGTGTATATCTGGCGGTGTATATCTGGCGGTGTATATCTGGCGGTGTATATCTGGCGGTGTATATCTGGTGGTGTTTAGTTGGCGGTGTCTGTATGGCGGTGTCTGTATGGTGGTGTCTAGTTTTCGGTGTCTAGTTGGCTGTGTCTAGTTGGTGGTGTATAGTTGGTGGTGTATAGTTGGTGGTGTATAGTTGGTGGTGTATAGTTGGTGGTGTCTAGTTGGTGGTGTCTAGTTGGTGGTGTCTAGTTGGTGGTGTCTAGTGGCGGTGTCTAGTTGGTGGTGTCTAGTTGGTGGTGTCTAGTTGGCGGTGTCTAGTTGGTGGTGTCTAGTTGGCTGTGTCTATTTGGTGGTGTCTAGTTGGCTGTGTCTAGTTGGTGGTGTCTAGTTGGTGGTGTCTAGTTGGCTGTGTCTAGTTGGTGGTGTCTAGTTGGTGGTGTCTAGTTGGTGGTGTCTAGTTGGTGGTGTCTAGTTGGTGGTGTCTAGTTGGTGGTGTCTAGTTGGTGGTGTCTAGTTGGTGGTGTCTAATTGGTGGTGTCTAGTTGGCTGTGTCTAGTTGGTGGTGTCTAGTTGGTGGTGTCTAGTTGGTGGTGTCTAGTTGGTGGTGTCTAGTTGGTGGTGTCTAGTTGGTGGTGTCTAGTTGGTGGTGTCTAGTTGGTGTCTAGTTGGTGGTGTCTAGTTGGCTGTGTCTATTTGGTGGTGTCTAGTTGGTGGTGTCTAGCTGTTGGTGTGTCTAGTTGTCGGTGTCTAGTTGGCTGTGTCTAGTTGGTGGTGTCTAGTTGGTGGTGTCTAGTTGGTGGTGTCTAGTTGGTGGTGTCTAGTTGGTGGTGTCTAGTTGGTGGTGTCTAGTTGGTGGTGTCTAGTTGGTGGTGTCTAGTTGGCTGTGTCTAGTTGGTGGTGTCTAGTTGGTGGTGTCTAGTTGGTGGTGTCTAGTTGTTGTTGTCTAGGTTGTTGTTGTCATCTAAGTTGTTATTGTCTAGGTTGTTGTTGTTGTTGTTGTTGTGTGTGTGTGTGTGTGTTGTTGTTATTATTGTTGTTGTCTGGGTTGTTGTTGTTATTGTTGTTGTCTGGGTTGTTGTTGTTATTGTTGTTGCGTGGGTTGTTGTTGTTATTGTTGTTGTGTGGGTTGTTATTATTGTCTAGGTTGTTGTTATCGTCTTAATTATTGTTGTTGTCTGTGCTATTGTTGTTATTGTTGTTGACTGTGTTGTTATTGTTGTTGTCTGGGTTGTTATTATTGTTTTTTATTGTTATTGTTGTTGTCTGGGATGTCATCATTCATAAGGTTGTTGTTATTGTTTGGATTGTTATTGTTATTTGTAGGTTGTAGTTGTTGTCTAAGTTGTTGTTGTCGCCTAGGTAGTTATTGTCTAAGTTGTTGTTGTCGCTTTGGTTGTTATTGTCTAGGTTGTTGTTGACGTCTAGGGTGATGTTGTTGTCGTCTAGGTTGTTGTCGTCTAGGTTGTTATTGTCTAGGTTGTTATTGTCTAGGTTGTTGTTGTCATCTAGGTTGTTGTTGTCTAGGTTGTTATTGTCTAGGTTGTTGCTGGCATCTAGGTTGTTATTGTCTAGGTTGTTGCTGTCATCTAGGTTGTTATTGTCTAGATTGTTGTCGTCGTATAGGTTGTTATTGTCATCTAGGTTGTTGTTGTAGTCTAGGTTGTTGTTGTTGTATACGTTGTTATTGTTGTCGTCTAGGTTGTTGTCGTTGTCTAGTTGTTGTTGTTTGGGTGTTGTTGTTGTTGTCTAGTTATTGTTGTTGTCTGGGTGTTGTTGTTGTTGCCTAGTTGTCGCTGCTGTCTGGGTGTTGTCGTTGTTGTCTGGGTGTTGTTGTTGTTGTCTAGTTATTGTTGTTGTCTGGGTGTTGTTGTTGTTGCCTAGTTGTCGCTGCTGTCTGGGTGTTGTTGTCATCTAGGTTGTTGTTGTTCTCTAGGTTGATGGTGGTGTTGTCTAGGTTCTTGTTGCTGTCTAGGTTGTTGTTGTCTAGGTTGTTGTTCTCTAAGTTGATGTTGTTGTTATCTAGGTTGATGTTGTTGTTGTTTAGGTTGCTGTTGTTGTCTAGCTTGTTGTTGTTGTCTAGGTTGTTGTTGCTGTCTAGGTTGTTGTTGCTGTCTAGGTTGTTGTTGTTGATGTCTAGGTTGTTGTTGTTGTCTAGGTTGTTGTTGTTGTCTAGGTTTCTGTTGTTGTCTAGGTTGTTGTTGTTGATGTCTAGGTTGTTGTTGTTGATGTCTAGGTTGTTGTTGTCTAGGTTGTTGTTGTTGTCAAGGTTGTTGTTGTCTAGGTTGTTGTTGTTGTTGTCTAGGTTGTTGTTGTTGATGTCTATGTTGTTGTTGTTGTTGTTGTTGTCTAGGTTATTGTTGTTGTCTAGGTTGTTGTTGTCTAGGTTGTTGTTGTTAATGTCTAGGTTGTTGTTGTTGTCTAGGTTTTTGTTGTTGTCTAGGTTGTTGTTGTTGTTGTCTATTTTGTTTTTGTTGATGTCTAGGTTGTTGTTGATGTCTAAGTTGTTGTTGTTGATTTCTATGTTGTTGTTGTTGTTGTTGTTGTGGTTGTTGTTGATGTCTAGGTTGTTGTTGTTAATGTCTAGGTTATTGTTGTTGTCTAGGTTGTTGTTGTTGATGTCTAGTTTGTTGTTGTTTAGATTGCTGTTGGTGTCTAGCTTGTTGTTGCTGTCTAGGTTGTTGTTGCTGTCTAGGTTGTTGTTGTTGTCTAAGTTGTTGTTGTTGATGTCTAGGTTGGTGTTGTTGTCTAGGTTGTTGGTGTTGTTGTCTAGGTTGTTGTTGTTGTTGTTTTTGTATAGGTTGGTGTTGTTTACTAGGTTGTTGTTGTTCTCTAGGTTGATGTTTTTGTCTAGGTTGTTGTTATCTAGGTTGTTGTTGTTGTATAGGTTTCTGTTGTTGTCTAAGTTGTTGTTGTTGTCTAGGTTGTTGTTATTCTCTAAGTTGATATTGTTGTTGTCTAGGTTGTTGTTGTTGTCTAGGTTGTTGTTGCTGCTGTCTAGGTTGTTGTTGTTTTCTAGGTTGTTGTTGTTCTCTAGGTTGATGTTCTTGTCTAGATTGTTGTTGTTGTCTAGGTTGTTATTTTTGTCTAGTTTGTTGTTGTTGTCTAGGATGCTGTTATTGTATAGGTTGATGGTGTTGTTGTCTAGGTTGTTGTTGTTGTTTTCTAGGTTGTTGTTGTTGTTGTTGTCTAGATTGTTGTTTTGGTCTAGGCTGTTGTTGTTGTTGTCTAGGTTGATGTTGTTGTCTAGGTTGTTGTTGTTGTCTAGGTTGTTGTTGTTGTTTTCTAGGTTGTTGTTGTTGTTGTCTAGGTTGTTGTTGTTGTTGTTGTTGTCTAGGTTGGTGTTTTTGTCTAGGCTGCTGTTGTTGTCTAGGTTGTTGTTTTTGTCTAGGCTGTTGTTGTTGTCTAGGTTGTTGTTGTTGTCTAGGTTGTTGTTGTTGTCTAGGTTGTTGTTGTTTTCTAGGTTGTTGTTGTTGTTGTCTAGGTTGTTGTTGTTGTTGTCTAGGTTGTTGTTTTTGTCTAGGCTGTTGTTGTTGTCTAGGCTGTTGTTGTTGTCTAGGTTGTTGTTGTTGTCTAGGTTGTTGTTGTTGTTTTCTAGGTTGTTGTTGTTGTTGTTGTTGTTGTTGTTGTCTAGGTTGTTGTTTTTGTCTAGGCTGTTGTTGTTGTCTAGGTTGTTGTTGTTTTTGTCTAGGTTGTTGTTTTTGTTGTCTAGGTTGTTGTTGTTCTCTAGGTTGATGTTGTTGTCTAGGTTGTTGTTGTTGTCTAGGTTGTTGTTGTTGTCTAGATTGTTGTTGTTGTCTAGGCTGTTGTTGTTGTCTAGTTTGTTGTTGTTCTCTATGTTGATGTTTTTGTCTAGGTTGGTGTTGTTGTCTAGGTTGTTGTTGTTGTCTAGGCTGTTGTTGCTTACTAGGTAGATGTTGTTGTCTAGGTTGTTGTTGCTGTGTAAGTTTTTGTTGTTGTCTAGGTTGTTGTTGCTGTCTAGGTTGTTGTTGCTGTCTAGGTTGTTGTTGTTGTCTAGGTTGTTGTTGTTGTTGTCTAGGTTGATGTTGTTGCTGTCTAGTTTGTTGTTGTTGCTGTCTAGGCTGTTGTTGTTGTCTATGTTGTTCTTTTTGTCTAGGTTGTTGTTGTTGTCAAGGTTGTTGTTGTTGTTGTTTAGGTTGTTGTTGTTGTCTAGGTTGTTGTTGTTGTTGTCTAGGTTGTTGTTGTCATCTAGGTTGTTGTTGTTGTCTAGGTTGTTGTTGTTGTTGTCTAGGTTGTTGTTGTTGTCTAGGTTGTTGTTGTTGTCTAGGTTGATGTTGTTGCTGTCTAGGTTGTTGTTGTTGTTGTCAAGGTTGTTGTTGTTGTCTAGGTTGTTGTTGTTGTCTTGGTTGTTGTTTCTGTCTAGGTTGATGTTTTTGCTGTCTAGGTTGTTGTTGTCGTCTAGGTTGTTGTTGTTGTCTAGGCTGTTATTGTTATCTAGGCTGTTGTTGTTGTCTAGGTTGTTGTTTTTGTCTAAGGTGTTGTTGTTGATGTCTAGGTTGTTGTTGTTGTCTAGGTTGTTGTCGTTGTCTAGGTTGTTGTTGTTGTTGTCTAGGTTGTTGTTGTTGTCTAGGTTGATGTTGTTACTGTCTAGGTTGTTGTTGTTGTCTAGGCTGTTGTTGTTGTTGTCTAGGTTGTTGTTGTTGTCTAGGCTGTTGTTTTTGTCTAGGTTGTTGTTGTTGTCTAGGTTGTTATTGTTCTCTAGGTTGATGTTGTTGTCTAGGTTGTTGTTGTTGTCTAGGTTGTTGTTGTTGTCTAGGCTATAGTTGTTGTCTAGTTTGTTGTTGTTCTCTATGTTGATGTTTTTGTCTAGGTTGGTGTTGTTGTCTAGGTTGTTGTTGTTGTCTAGGCTGTTGTTGCTGTCTAGGTTGTTGTTGTTGTCTAGGTTGTTGTTGCTGTCTAAGTTGTTGTTGTTGTCTAGGTTGTTGTTGCTGTCTAGGTTAATGTTGTTGTCTAGGTTGTTGTTGTTGTTGTCTAGGTTGATGTTGTTGCTGTCTAAGTTGTTGTTGCTGTCTAGGTTGATGTTGTTGTTGTCTAGGTTGATGTTGTTGCTGTCTAGGTTGTTGTTGCTGTCTAGGTTGTTGTTGTTGTCTAGGTTGTTGTTGTTGTCTAGGTTGTTGTTGTTGTTGTTGTCTAGGTTGTTGTTGTCTAGGTTGTTGTTGTCTAGGTTGTTGTTGTTGTCTAGGTTGTTGTTGTTGTTGTTGTCTAGGTTGATGTTGTTGCTGTCTAGGTTGTTGTTGCTGTCTAGGTTGTTGTTGCTGTCTAGGTTGTTGTTGTTGTCTAGTTGTTGTTGTTGTCTAGGTTGTTGTTGTTGTCTAGGTTGATGTTGTTGCTGTCTAGGTTGTCGTTGCTGTCTAGGTTGTTGTTGTTGTCTAGGTTGTTGTTGTTGTTGTCTAGGTTGTTGTTGTTGCTGTCTAGTTTGTTGTTGTTATCTAGGTTGATGTTGTTGTTGTCTAGGTTGCTGTTGTTGTTGTTGTTGTCTAGGTTGATGTTGTTGTTGTTGTCTAGGTTGATGTTGTTGTTGTCTAGGTTGTTGTTGTTGTCTAGGTTGATGTTGTTGCTGTCTAGGTTGTCGTTGCTGTCTAGGTTGTTGTTGTTGTCTAGGTTGTTGTTGTTGTTGTTGTCTAGGTTGTTGTTGTTGCTGTCTAGTTTGTTGTTGTTATCTAGGTTGATGTTGTTGTTGTCTAGGTTGCTGTTGTTGTTGTTGTCTAGGTTGATGTTGTTGTTGTTATCTAGGTTGATGTTGTTGTTGTCTAGGTTGCTGTTGTTGTTGTTGTCTAGGTTGCTGTTGTTGTTGCTGTCTAGTTTGTTGTTGTTATCTAGGTTGATGTTGTTGTTGTCTAGGTTGCTGCTGTTGTTGTTATCTAGGTTGATGTTGTTGTTGTCTAGGTTGTTGTTGTTGTTGTTGTCTAGGTTGATGTTGTTGCTGTCTAGTTTGTTGTTGTTATCTAGGTTGATGGTGTTGTTGTCTAGTTTGCTGTTGCTGTCTAGTTTGTTGTTGCAAAGAATACCATGGACAGTCAGATAAACCAATGACCAAGTATTACAGGAAACAAATGAAAATCGTAAATTGATTAGAGAAATTGGACGTAGATAGTCAAAAAATTTTTGACATGTTATGAGAAGAAATGAATTGGAGAACTTAGTGACAACTGGCAAGATCGAAGGGAACAGGCCAAGGGGAAGACCGAGAAGTAAATACCTGAATGGCTTACCCACACGGCATGGTCGAGACAGATACACAGAGCTGATCCACGACTCTGGTGATCGAGTGAGATGTCGAGTCATGACCGCCCACGCTTTCCGGCATGGCAAATGATGGATGGATTGGTGGACACACAGCTAGATAAATAGATTCACTGTATTGATGGGCACATGTGGAGAAATAGATTCACTGGTATTGATGGACACACAGCTAGAGAAATAGATTCACTGGTATTGATAGACACACATCTAGAGAGAGAGAGATTCCCCGGATACCTAATAGCATAAAACCCTACAAAAGCCGAACAAACTCGGTCACGGTTTTTGCAAGGAAGAAAACAGCGAAGAGTGTCTTTGCTGTACCTACCCCCAATACTTGCCAACAGCGACAACGTATTTTTCAGGGGGAATAATCGACTGTCCTTTGACAAGTGGAATTAGGACAACACTGTTCGTGCATGCAATACAAGGCCGGGTAATTAACTTATTAAAATGCGACATAAAAACTATGTGGCTCTTTCATTCTCGGGGAAGAGTTTGCATTTAAGGGCAAACACACGCGCCCAGATAAGAAGGTCCCAGTAATCGCCAGGTAGGGTCATTATCTGTCAGCCGAAGACAGCGGCTGAAGCAGGAGGTGTGGAGAAATTACCATGCTGTATGCTGTTGGTGCATACATTCGCGTGTGGTCCGGTAATGGCGTTCATCTCTCTCAATGTTGTCATTATGTCTACAGACGCCGTAGGAGAACTCTAAAGACACTCTAAGATAACTAGGAGAACTATATAGGCACTCTAACATAACTAGGCGACCTCTATAGACACCTTAACATGACTAGGAGAACTCTATAGAGTTATAGACAGTCTAACATAACTAGGAGAACTCTATAGACACTAACAAAACTTGGAGAACTCTATAGGCACTCTAACAAAACTAGGAGAACTCTATAGACACAGTAACAAAACTATGAGAACTCTATAGACACTCTAATATAACAATGAGAACTCTATAGACACTCTAACAAAACTAGAAGAACTCTATAGACACTCTAACAAAACTAGGAGAACTCTATAGACACTCTAATATAACAATGAGAACTCTATAGACACTCTAACATAACTAGGAGAACTCTATAGACACTCTAATATAACAATGATAACTCTATAGACACTCTAACATAACTAGGAGAACTCTATAGACACTCTAATATAACAATAATAACTATATAGGCACTCTAACATAACTAGGAGAACTCTATAGACACTCTAATGTAACAATGATAACTCTATAGACACTCTAAAATAACTAGGAGAACTCTATAGACACTCTAACATAACTAGGATAACTCTATAGACACTCTAATATAACAATGATAACTCTATAGACAATCCAACATAGCTAGGAGAACTCTACATACACTCTAACAAAACTAGGAGAACTCTATAGAAACTCTAATATAACAATGAGAACTCTATAGACACTCTAATATAACAATGAGAACTCTATAGACACTCTAACATAACTAGGAGAACTCTATAGACACTCTAACATAACTAGGATAACTCTATAGACACTCTAACATAACTGGGAGAACTCTATAGACACTCTAACATAACAAGGAGACCTCTATAGACACTCTAATACTTTTTTTTCGCACACCCTTTACAGGTCATCGCTGTCAACCCAACATTTTACCGCTGTCGTTGATTTCTTGGCAAGATTACGCTCAGTAGTTTGCCATTGCTTTCTGAGCGGCCGACTCACTTATCCGGTAAGTTACCAACGCGGCGAGAACCGCTTCCAATTCTCGCGTACTGCGTTACCCTACGTGGATAAACTAGATTACGGAGAAAGTCGTTTAAATCCTAGGCCAGGGACCCGGCTATGAGAACTATATAGGCAGTTTAACGAAACTAGGAGACCTCTATAGACGAGTCTAATACAAGTAGGAGAGGGGGTACGGGGTGTCAGGCATTGGTAGCACCTTTGGTAAGGATGATTCTCATGTCCTGTTCAGGACCCATCCCCCACTGGTCCAAGCCTGACATCCAGCTCACGCCTGTGGCTCCTAGTAGCTGTCAGCATGCGACAGCGGCCACCCCCGGGATACAGCTGTGAGGGGCTGGCTAAACCAGGCGTGGGTAGCCGATTTGGTGTCAAACCATGCGGTGAACTAGGGTATGCCTATCCAGCATGTGAAGACAGGGTTCGGCAGACTGCGCGGATGAAGTCACTGATGATTCAACGGGCAAGACGGCGTTTAACTGCAAAGCGTTGTGGAACGTACACACATATTCGTCTCCAGTCGTCTCGACTTGTCTTGCCACTGGATTCAGATGGACGCAGGCGAGAGAGTGAGGTCGACGAATTGCGCAACTCTTCCTCACTTTAATCCAATTCATCGCGCAAGTCATTCTTCATCCAACTTCATATATCACCTTCAAGCCCTGTGGCGATGGGCGAGCGGCGAAGTGGCAATCATGGGTACAACGGCAGCCGTAGTCACAGACCTGCACACAGGCGTCTCAGGCCATATGGTCGTCTTCTACTGACCGGAGCAGCAGTGGGATTCGGCAGCCCCCTGAGCGACTGAGCAGCCCTCTATAGGAAAGCACTGCTCACCTCCATAGCATTAGGAAGGGGCTAGAAAAGGTGCCCTAAACATTAACTGCTCCATCACTACCTAACCAGCTAGCCGCGGTTGGTGGGTACGGTATACTGCGGTCGACTTACAACCAAAGTAAAAACAGGCAAAGCTAAAAGAGCAAACCATATTCCCTTAACAATCGGAACTTGGAATGTACGCACCCTACTTGATAGAGACGGCACGTCGGGTCCAGAGAGACGAACAACACTGATTGGGAGAGAGCTGGGCAGGTACAACATCGACATTGCAGCCTTGGGCGAGACACGACTTGCAGAAGAAGGCTATATCTGTGAAGAAGGTGCCGGCTACACATTCTTCTGGAATGGAAGGAAACGCGAGGAAATACGTCAATCAGGTGTGGGATTTGCCATTAAGTCGGCCTTGGTTGGAAAATTAGCTGAATTTCCGAAGGCTATAAATGACAGGCTTATGACTATTAAGTTACTCCTACTGAAAGGAAAGAAGCATGCCACCATCGTGAGTGTCTACGCACCAACCATGACCAATGAAGATGACGTCAAACACAAGTTCTATGAAGACCTGCACAATGTATTAACATCTGTTCTCAAAGGAAATAAAATTATACTCCTTGGGGACTTCAATGCCAGAGTAGGCAATGACACAGCCTCCTGGAGTGGCATCTTTTGAAAGTATGGAGTCGGAAATTGTAACAGCAATGGACTCCACCTATTTCAGACCTGTGCCGAACACGATCTCCTGATCACCAACACAATTTTCCGTCTTCCCACGAGACATAGGTCAATCGTGGATGCACCCTCGCTCGAAACACTGGCACTCATTGACTACGTCATCGTCATGAGGAGTGACAGACAAGACGTTCGGGTGACAAAATCTATGTGTGGTGCCGAATGTTGGACAGACCATCGGCTCATTATCTCGAAAATAAACATACACATCAAACCATAACGGCGTCCTCAAGGGGTAAATGTGCACACAAAAAAAAAAAACAACCCAAATGTCACCCACCTAAACAGCCAAAAAAAAAAAAAAAATGCAGCTGTCGTTCGAAAACATGCTGGAAGATCGCCTGAAGCCAAATGCTTCAGCTAAACAAGATCCGGAAACAGAGTGGAGAGCCCTAAAGGACATAATTTACAACAATGCTATGGAAATCCTGGGCCCAGCCTCCCGAAAGCATAAAGACTGGTTTGATGAAAATTCTGAAGACATCAACCAATTGCTGGCCGAGAAACATCTTCTCCCCAAGGCACTTTTGAATGACCCGAAGTCAACATCAAAAAGAGATTCCTTCGACAACATTCGGAGAGTAGTGCAGCAGAAACTTCGGCACATGCGGGACTCCTGGCTGAGCAACAAAGCTGATGAAATTCAAGGCTTTGCTGACAGACATGATATGAAAAACTTCTACGACTCACTGAAAGTGGTCTATGGTCCTACATCACCAGGCATAGTTCCCCTCTTCAGTGCAGATGGGAGAACATTGGTCACCGATAAGAAAGAAATCCTTCAACGCTGGGCAGAGCATTTCAGCAACATCTTAAATGCAACTTCGTTCTTCGATGATGAAACCATCAACTGCCTTCCTCAAGTTCCTACTAATGATACACTTGATGACCTGCCAACCATAGTGGAAGTAAAAAAAGCCATCCAGCAATTCTACCAGCGGCAAGGAGCCTGGTTCTGACTCCATCTCAGCAGAGATAAACAAGACAGGTGGGCCGGTTCCTAACAGACATATGAGTGAACGAGACCATGCCACAAGATTTCAAGGATGCGTAAATAGTCCACCTCTACAAACGTAAAGGAAACCGCCAAACCTGTGACAACCACCGAGGCATCTCCTTGCTCTCAATTGCAGGGAAGATACTCGCCAGAATTCTTCTCAATCGCCTCACAGCCAATTTCGATCAAGGTCTTCTTCCTGAGAGTCAGTGTGGCTTCAGAAAAGAACGAGGAACTGTTGACATGATTTTCGCTGCAAAGCAGCTGCAAGAGAAATGTCAGGAACAAAACTCTGAAATGTTCTCCACTTTCATTGACCTTACCAAGGCTTTTGATACAGTCAGCAGAGAAGGACTGTGGAAGATTATGGCGAACTACGGCTGTCCACAAAAGTGTGTCCAAATAGTGCGGTTATTTCATGATGGTTTAGTTTAATTTAGTTTAGTCGATGGATCAACATCACCGCCAACAGGTGTAACCCATAAATGCTCCGTTCTCCTCCTAACTCAAACCTGATTCTGGAGAAACTCAGCTCAGTACACGAATTACGTAGCATCAGCGAGGGTCCTGAAATATATTGAGTAGATTTTTAACTGGAAATTTTGCCCGGGCAGTGCCGTTATGCTACTCTTTTTCGTTGTCCAACTGCCAAGGTTTTTTTTTACGTGAGCAGCAATACACACGGCCGTCCCATCTCACTACCCAGAGACCAGGGGGAAATGTTATTACTAGAAGTCCACGTGAAAAAAATCCCGGTCCTCACCGGGGCATGAACCCGGAACCTCCAGCACTCGAGGCGGGCACCATACCTCGAGACCACGCAGTCCCCCATTTCATGATGGTATGCAGGCAAGAGTACAGGAAAACGGTGAACTGTCTGAGCCTTTTCCTGTCACCAATGGGGTGAAGCAAGGATGTGTCCTGGCACCAACACTGTTCAGCCTCATGTTTTCAGCAATGTTGACGAATGCCTTCGAGAACAGTTAAGTTGAGTTGAGTCAAGAACCGACATCACTGCACTCAGGACATTCCCATACGTGCTCAGTCCTCTCGTTCAACAGCCAGCGAAGAGTCATACTACTAATTGCTCCGACCGCTATCTGATTAAATGTTCTCCTGGTCTTTCCCTCTCAGTTTTGAGATTCTTCCAGAACCCCTGCCGATCCCCCGCAATCTCATTCTTTCCACATATTCGAGAACAATGACATTGGAATAGACATCAACTATCGCATGGATGGAAGGAAAGTTGTTCAATCTCAGAAAGCTGAAAGCCAAAACCAAAACTAACAGCGACACCGTCAGAGAACTGCAGTTTGCTGATGATTGCGCTCTATATGCCAACTCATAGGCAGACATGCAACACAATGTTCCAGCTTTCTCACATGCCTGTGCCAACTTTGGGCTCAATATCAACTTGGAGAAGACTGTAGTTATGTACCAGCCAGCTGCAAGGAATAATCACACCGTGCCGAATATCAAGGTGAACGGTCGCAAACTAAATGTTGTGGACATGTTCACCTATCTTGACAGAATCTCCCAGGCCAGCGCGGCCTTTGGCAGACTGTACAAGAATGTATGGGACAGAAATGGAATAAGCCTGCAAACAAAGCTGAAAGTCTACAAAGCAGTTGTATTATCCACACTGCTAATGCTTGTGAGGCATGGTCTGTTTATCAGCGACATGCTAGGAAATTAAACCGCTTCCACACAATCTGAATTAGGAAGCTATTGAAGACAAATTGGCAAGACAAGATCCCTGACACTGAAGTTCTAGAAAGAGCGTCCATGCCCAGTATCCACACTAACTAATGAAGAATCAGATTCACTTGACTGGTCACTTAACTCGTATGCCAGATCACAGGCTTCCTAAACGAATTTTTTACGGTGAGGTGCGTTGTGGTAAACGCTCCCAAAGTGGCCAGAGGAAACGCTGTAAAGACACTGAACATCTCACTGAAAGCTTTTGAATTCATCTTAACACCTGGGAGACTGCTGCTAAAGACCGAAATTCGTGGCGTACATCATTACATAAGGGTGCAGTCACTTGTGAAGCAACCAGGACTGCAAGAGCTGTGAAGAAAGAGCTGGATAGAAAAACCACTGCAGGAAATTCTCCTCCAGAAACGTCAAGCATTCTTTGCCCACATTGTCAAAGAACATTTCGAGTCAAAATAAGCCTTATCGGCCATCTTAGAACCCACGGCTCCATACTTTCAACCCCACTGGATGAAATGAATGGTCATCATCATTCTTGATAGACAAATAACACAACTAGGAGAACTCTATAGACACTCTAAAACAACTAGGAGAACTGTATAGACACTCTAATACAACTAGGAGAACTGTATAGACACTCTAATACAACTAGGAGAACTGTATAAACACTCTAATACAACTAGGAGAACTGTATAGACACTCTAATACAACTAGAAGAACTGTATAAACACTCTAATACAACTAGGAGAACTGTATAGACACTCTAATACAATTAGGAGAACTGTATAAACACTCTAATACAACTAGTTAGTTAGTTAGTCGACAGATCATCCTCGTTGCACATCGAACCATTCAGTCCATAAGTGCTCGGATCTCCTCCTCAGCAAATCCCGCAGCGTGTAGCGGCTAACGACGCCAGTTCTGTGTTGGTTTATCAATCTTCTTTGGCTTCCTGCGTAGTGTTCTTGTTTGGCCACCCCTTTTTTAATTTGCTGCTCCCGCAGTCTGGCCATTGTTGTAGATTCACAGTCATCACTTGGTTCTCGCAAAAGTCTCACTTCTCGTAGAGCATTCAAAATGTCAGCCTGGTCCATGGCGCGTCCGCCCTCCACAGTAGCCTCACCTGCGAGCTTGTCAGCCCGCTCATTTCCTTGTACTCCCGCATGACCTGGCACGAAGATGAAACTAATCTTTGCCAGCCGAGACCGCTTCAGAGGCAGCAACCATTCTCTTCGGATCGACCCCTCCTCTATCCTCTTGATCATGTTCATTGAGTCGCTAAGGAAACAAGCCCTAGTGAATGTCTGTGTCTCGAGCCATGTTATTGCTTTACTTACTGCCATGACTTCCATGGTCAGGCTACTTGTGGTTTCAGTGAAAGCACCAGAGTCCTCCTTCACAATTCTCCCTCCGGCCCGAGCTGTAAAGGCCCATGAGCTTCTCACATGTCGGACGACCGACCCATCTGTGTAGATAACCGCGTCACCGTCTAGCGAATTCTCGAAAATCAACGCTTGTACTTCAGCCTCAACAGCAGCCGGATTTTCTTGTCTGCATTTTCTATCTAGTTGGATGCAAACTGAAAAGGATGTGCAGAAGTCTGTTGGCACTTGCACCCACTCCTCGCCAGGTTCTAAGTCCTCAAGTGAACACACCTGTTGAAGAATGTCTTCGGCTTGACCCATCCACGACCGTCCTCTTTTTAACCTGCTGCCCTTCACCTTCCTAATTTCACTATGCAGTGGATGTTGTGTGTTTGCGTTAATTCTGAGGTAGGCGCGTGCCCTGCAAACTTGTATTCTCTCTTCAATGGTTGGAAAATCAAGAAGGTAGCGCATCGCCCTGCATGCTGTATCTCTTGTACATCCAAGAATAATGCGCATAGCTTCATTCTGTATCCTTTCCATCCTTTCTATCTGCTTATGGCTGAGAGTCAGGATTGCCATTGCATACTCCAAAACAGACATGACCAGCCCCTCGTACAGAAGACATAGATGGCGCTGCTCACAGTTTGCTACCCGCCATCACCCGCATCGCTGCCAAACCCCGCTTGGCCTTTGTTATCACCTGGTCTATGTGCACATTATAAGCAAGGCTTCGATCAAACCGTATCCCCAGGTAATTCATTGCCTGCGTTCTTTCCACCGTCTCTGAACACAGCATTACAGTTGGTGTTGGATTGTTGACAATATGATTATTCAACGAGAACCAAGTCACTGTTCCTTTGTTGGGTTGACCATTGCCCCAGCTTCATCACACCAAGTACTTATGCGATTGAGTTCGGTTTGTAGTTCCACAGCAACCTCCTCTCTATCCTTACCCTGACGATACACTAAAACATCATCGGCATACGACAATGTCCTGCCAGGTCCAGTGATCTGCTCACTGGTGATTCTCACTGTGTAGGCGTTGAACAGTACCGGAGATAATGGTGATCCCTGTGGTAGGCCAGGATATATTGTTGTTGGTTCCGAAGTCCAACTGCCACATCTAAAAACTACTTTCCGTTGGTAGAGGGCTGCAGCGATCCAACTAAGGAGGAATGGACTTACGTTTAGTTCAAGAAGCTGAAACATTAAAAAATCCAGTGGTACTCTGTTGTATGCGTCCTCAAGATCAATCACTGCAGCAACGGTTTCAGTGCCTGAGTGGAAACCTTCATAGACATCATGGGCTAAGACTGCTGCATTGGTCCAGGTTTCTCTTTTTGGACGGTACCCACCCAGGGTAGGTGGGAAAACACCTTGCCTCTCTAGTTGGCTTGATATTTTCCTGGCAATTACCTTCTCCAGCAGCTTGCCTATTGTATTCTGCATGGTTATAATTCGATATCCCTGAATTTTTTTGTGGTCTTTGTCAGGCTTCGGCAAGGGAATCAGATAGCTCTGTAACCATTCCTCCTTGATGCTAGCACTCCCTATAATGTTGTTGTACATGTCTGCTAGTTTCTCTAGCTCATTGTCGGTACCCCTATTTATGTCGTCGTATCTTATGCCATCAGGACCTGGAGCACTGTTTTTTGATCGTCGAAGCACAGCCTTGATTTCTTTCACTGTCACTGTGTCTTCATCCGAAGTGTTCTGGGCCTTGCATCTGTCTGAGGTGTCTAATACAACTAGGAGAACTGTATAAACACTCTAATACAACTAGGAGAACTGTATAAACACTATAATACAACTAGGAGAACTGTATAGACACTCTAATACAACTAGGAGAACTGTATAAACACTCTAATACAACTAGGAGAACGCTATAGATATTCTAATACAACTAAGAATACTATATAGACGAGTCTAATACAACTAGGAGAAATGTATAAACACTCTAATACAACTAGGAGAACTGTATAGACACTCTAATACAACTAGGAGAACTGTATAAACACTCTAATACAACTAGGATAACTGTATAGACACTCTAATACAACTAGGAGAACTGTATAAACACTCTAATACAACTAGGAGAACTGTATAGACACTCTAATACAACTAGGAGAACTGTATAAACACTCTAATACAACTAGGAGAACGCTATAGATATTCTAATACAACTAAGAATACTATATAGACGAGTCTAATACAACTAGGAGAACTGTATAGACACTATAATACAACTAGGAGAACTGTATAGACACTCTAATACAACTAAGAGAACTGTATAGACACTCTAATACAACTAGGAGAACTGGATAGACACTCTAATACAACTAGGAGAACTGTATAGACACTCTAATACGACTAGGAGAATTGTATAGACACTCTAATACAACTAGGAGAACGCTTTAGATATTCTAATACAACTAAGAGAACTATATAGACGAGTCTAATACAACTAGGAGAACTATATAGACACTCTAATACAACTAGGATAACTGTATAGACACTCTAATACAACTAGAAGAACTGTATAGACACTCTAATACAACTAGGAGAACGGTATAGACACTCTAATACAACTAAGAGAACTGTATAAACACTCTAATACAACTAGGAGAGCTGTATAAACACTCTAATACAACTAGGAGAACTCTATAAACACTCTAATACAACTAGGAGAACTGTATAGACACTCTAATACAACTAGGAGAACTGTATAAACACTCTAATACAACTAGGAGAACGCTATAGATATTCTAATACAACTAAGAAAACTATATAGACGAGTCTAATACAACTAGGAGAACTGTATAGACACTCTAATACAACTAGGAGAACTGTATAAACACTCTAATACAACTAGGAGAACTGTATAGACACTCTAATACAACTAGGAGAACTGTATAAACACTCTAATACAACTAGGAGAACTGTATAAACACTCTTATACAACTAGGAGAACTGTATAAACACTCTAATACAACTAGGAGAACTGTATAAACACTCTAATACAACTAGGAGAACTGTATAGACACTCTAATACAACTAGGAGAACTGTATAGACACTCTAATACAACTAAGAGAACTGTATAGACACTCTAATACAACTAGGAGAACTGTATAGACACTCTAATACAACTAGGAGAACTGTATAGACACTCTAATACAACTAGGAGAATTGTATAGATACTCTAATACAACTAGGAGAACGCTATAGATATTCTAATACAACTAAGAGAACACTATATAGACGAGTCTAATACAACTAGGAGAACTATATAGACACTCTAATACAACTAGGATAACTGTATAGACACTCTAATACAACTAGAAGAACTGTATAGACACTCTAATACAACTAGGAGAACTGTATAAACACTCTAATACAACTAGGAGAACTGTATAAACACTCTAATACAACTAGGAGAACTGTATAAACACTCTTATACAACTAGGAGAACTGTATAAACACTCTAATACAACTAGGAGAACTGTATAAACACTCTAATACAACTAGGAGAACTGTATAGACACTATAATACAACTAGGAGAACTGTATAGACACTCTAATACAACTAAGAGAACTGTATAGACACTCTAATACAACTAGGAGAACTGTATAGACACTCTAATACAACTAGGAGAACTGTATAGACACTCTAATACAACTAGGAGAATTGTATAGACACTCTAATACAACTAGGAGAACGCTTTAGATATTCTAATACAACTAAGAGAACTATATAGACGAGTCTAATACAACTAGGAGAACTATATAGACTCTCTAATACAACTAGGATAACTGTATAGACACTCTAATACAACTAGAAGAACTGTATAGACACTCTAATACAACTAGGAGAACGGTATAGACACTCTAATACAACTAAGAGAACTGTATAAACACTCTAATACAACTAGGAGAGCTGTATAAACACTCTAATACAACTAGGAGAACTGTATAAACACTCTAATACAACTAAGAGAACTGTATAGACACTCTAATACAACTAGGAGAACTGTATAAACACTCTAATACAACTAGGAGAACGCTATAGATATTCTAATACAACTAAGAAAACTATATAGACGAGTCTAATACAACTAGTATAGACACTCTAATACAACTAGGAGAACTGTATAACACTCTAATACAACTAGGAGAACTGTATAGACACTCTAATACAACTAGGAGAACTGTATAAACACTCTAATACAACTAGGAGAACTGTATAAACACTCTTATACAACTAGGAGAACTGTATAAACACTCTAATACAACTAGGAGAACTGTATAAACACTCTAATACAACTAGGAGAACTGTATAGACACTCTAATACAACTAGGAGAACTGTATAGACACTCTAATACAACTAAGAGAACTGTATAGACACTCTAATACAACTAGGAGAACTGTATAGACACTCTAATACAACTAGGAGAACTGTATAGACACTCTAATACAACTAGGAGAATTGTATAGACACTCTAATACAACTAGGAGAACGCTAAAGATATTCTAATACAACTAAGAGAACTATATAGACGAGTCTAATACAACTAGGAGAACTATATAGACACTCTAATACAACTAGGATAACTGTATAGACACTCTAATACAACTAGAAGAACTGTATAGACACTCTAATACAACTAGGAGAACTGTATAAACACTCTAATACAACTAGGAGAACTGTATAAACACTCTAATACAACTAGGAGAACGCTATAGATATTCTAATACAACTAAGAGAACTATATAGACGAGTCTAATACAACTAGGAGAACTGTATAGACACTCTAATACAACTAAGAGAACTGTATAAACACTCTAATACAACTAGGAGAACTGTATAGACACTCTAATACAACTAGGAGAACTGTATAAACACTCTAATACAACTAGGAGAACTGTATAAACACTCTTATACAACTAGGAGAACTGTATAAACACTCTAATACAACTAGGAGAACTGTATAAACACTCTAATACAACTAGGAGAACTGTATAGACACTCTAATAGAACTAGGAGAACTGTATAGACACTCTAATACAAGTAGGAGAACTGTATAGACACTCTAATACAACTAGGAACGAACGAACGAACGAACGAACAAACTTTATTTTCAAAGGGTTAAGAATTGGGCTCGCAGGCCCGTCTAACATTCTGCCCTTCTCTCACTCTCTTTCATACATTATTTCATTCACACATCATTCAAGGCTAACAGAGAACAGCAACAATAAAAAAGATATGCATTATAAAGGCATGGGCAAAATGCGAACATCAAAACTACAGTAAAATTAGATAATGGCCTGACACTTGTTATTAGCCATGTGGAATATACTGGCCTACCAAAAGGGGACTGGCTGTTATACTAGGGTTTTGTTATTATTATTATTATCTCTATTATTAAGGGGGAAGATAATCCGTACTGAGATAGTGTTCGAGTAATTTGCGATTATATGAATAGGGATTGGTGATGTCTTTGATTTCTTGTGGAAGATTGTTCCACAGCTGAGCTGCAGAGTACGTTAAGCTTGTTTTGTATAAGTCAATCCTAGGCTTCGGAATGTGTAATATATTTAAACGTTTACTGTGTCTAGCATTATATTTAAACAATGGCCAAAGGTAATTTGGGGCATTCCGATGCAGGATTTTGTGAATTAGTTTAGCTTTATTGAAAAGCAGGCGTTTGCGGAGTGGTAGTAACTGAAGGCGTTTATACAGGCTAGGATTGTCAGATAAATGTTTGTTATAAATTAGACTCATGGCCCGTTTCTGGAGTGAGTAAAGTCGCTTGGTGTTTGAATTAGAACAACCGTCCCAGATTGTAGAGCAGTAGTCAAAGTGTGTCTGTATATGAGAAGTATAGAATAGTTTCCTTGTGTCCTCATCAAGGAAGTTTTTAATTTTGGCGAGTTGGTAGACTTTTTTCGCTGTTTGTTTAATAAGCGCTTGAACGTGGGAATTAAAGGTTAGGTTTCTATCAATGATTATGCCTAATGTTTTGTGCTCAATTACACTTTCTACTGGCATGTTATCGATGTGAAGTTGAAGTGATGTGTGTGAGCTTAGAGTTTGAAGTCTTTGTCTGGTTGTTAGTAACATTGATTTTGTTTTAGTGATGTTAATTTGCATACGGTTTGAATAGCTCCACCTAACTACATTATTTAATTCTTGTTGTAAAGACGACTCCAATAAAATACAGTTTTCAGCATTTGTGTACACTGTACAGTCGTCTGCAAATAGATCGCAGGACGACGAAAGATGTAAAGGTAGATCGTTAATATATATGGCAAACAATAGAGGGCCAAGAATAGAGCCTTGCGGTACTCCAATATTGAAGGTAGTGGTATGAGACAGACATTTATTATGTGATACTACTTGCTTTCTGTTTGATAGAAAAGATGATATTAGAGTGACTACATTAGGGCCAATTTTCATTGTCTCGAAGTTTTTTAATTAAAATAACATGGTCTATCATATCAAATGCTTTCTTGAAATCAATAAACACAGTTCCACATAGACTGTTGTTGTTTATATTCTGGTGCCAATTTTCTATCATGTTTGTTAGGGCCGTATGGCAAGAATATTTTGGTCGAAATCCTGATTGGTTGTCAACAATAAGCTTGTTGCGAACTAAATACTGTAATGTTACTTTATGGATGTGTTTTTCTAGTGGCTTAGATAGTGATGATAGTAAGGAAATGGGTCTGTAATTGTTCGGGAGATCATTGTCCAATGAACCAGATTTAAGAAGAGGGTACACTTTAGCGATTTTGAGAGCTGATGGAAAGTGGCCTTTGGTGAGACACTGATTATATACATAGGTTAGTGATATACAGATCACTGGCGCAGCACAACGGAGAATCCGGTTGCTGATTCCATCTAACCCAGATGAGGTTGTGTTTTTTAGGTTACTGAGGTAAGTGAATACCTCAGTGATTGTCATTAGCGGTATGTCGGAAAGAATATCGCCGGAGCATCTATTCTCGCAAAACGATGACAGTAAAGATAAGTTGCAAGGAGAATTAGGTATTGAAGCCTTCAACTGGTCTATGTCAGTTTGAAAAAAATTACTGAATTGGTCGCATGTAATATGATTTGATGGTAAAGAATTTCGGAAGTTACACTTGTTTGTCAAGGTGTTAATTGCCTTCCATATATCCTTACTATTTGTTTTATCCATTACTAAGTTCTTAAAGTAATTTTTCTTTTCCCGTCGTATGGTATATTGAACTTTGTTTCTAAGAGTACGGTATGCGCTGAGATCCCGCTTTTTATGTGCTTTATCCCTGTCTCTCATAATTTGAAGTATTTCCTGGGTGATCCAAGGTGGCTTGACTTGGTGTTTTACTCGAACTTCCTTGATTGGCACAAAAACATCAATAAATGTTTTCATCCAGAATTCCAGAGCATCATCCGGGTCTGGAAGCTGACAAACATTGTCTAGAGGTGAACTGAGCAAGTCCTGTAAAAATGAATTTTGGTTGAAATGTTTGTAACTTCTAGAACTGTATAGACACTCTAATACAACTAGCAGAACTGTATAGACACTCTAATACAACTAGGAGAATTGTATAGACACTCTAATACAACTAGGAGAACGCTATAGATATTCTAATACAACTAAGAGAACTATATAGACGAGTCTAATACAACTAGGAGAACTATATAGACACTCTAATACAACTAGGATAACTGTATAGACACTCTAATACAACTAGAAGAACTGTATAGACACTCTAATACAACTAGGAGAACTGTATAGACACTCTAATACAACTAAGAGAACTGTATAAACACTCTAATACAACTAGGAGAACTGTATAAACACTCTAATACAACTAGGAGAACTGTATAAACACTATAATACAACTAGGAGAACTGTATAGACACTCTAATACAACTAGGAGAACTGTATAAACACTCTAATACAACTAGGATAACTGTATAGACACTCTAATACAACTAGGAGAACTGTATAAACACTCTAATACAACTAGGAGAACTGTTTAAACACTCTAATACAACTAGGAGAACGCTATAGATATTCTAATACAACTAAGAGAACTATATAGACGAGTCTAATACAACTAGGAGAACTGTATAGACACTCTAATACAACTAGGAGAACTGTATAAACACTCTAATACAACTAGGAGAACTGTATAGACACTCTAATACAACTAGGAGAACTGTATAAACACTCTAATACAACTAGGAGAACTGTATACACACTCTTATACAACTAGGAGAACTGTATAAACACTCTAATACAACTAGGAGAACTGTATAAACACTCTAATACAACTAGGAGAACTGTATAGACACTCTAATACAACTAGGAGAACTGTATAGACACTCTAATACAACTAAGAGAACTGTATAGACACTCTAATACAACTAGGAGAACTGTATAGACACTATAATACAACTAGGAGAACTGTATAGACACTCTAATACAACTAGGAGAATTGTATAGACACTCTAATACAACTAGGAGAACGCTATAGATATTCTAATACAACTAAGAGAACTATATAGACGAGTCTAATACAACTAGGAGAACTATATAGACACTCTAATACAACTAGGATAACTGTATAGACACTCTAATACAACTAGAAAGCCTGGATAGACACTCTAATACAACTAGGAGAACTGTATAGACACTCTAATACAACTAGGAGAACTGTATAGACACTCTAATACAACTAGGAGAACTGTATAGACACTCTAATACAACTAGGAGAACTGTATAAACACTCTAATACAACTAGGAGAACGCTATAGATATTCTAATACAACTAAGAAAACTATATAGACGAGTCTAATACAACTAGGAGAACTGTATAGACACTCTAATACAACTAGGAGAACTGTATAAACACTCTTATACAACTAGGAGAACTGTATAAACACTCTAATACAACTAGGAGAACTGTATAAACACTCTAATACAACTAGGAGAACTGTATAGACATTCTAATACAACTAGGAGAACTGTATAGACACTCTAATACAACTAAGAGAACTGTATAGACACTCTAATACAACTAGGAGAACTGTATAGACACTCTAATACAACTAGGAGAACTGTATAGACACTCTAATACAACTAGGAGAATTGTATAGACACTCTAATACAACTAGGAGAACGCTATAGATATTCTAATACAACTAAGAGAACTATATAGACGAGTCTAATACAACTAGGAGAACTATATAGACACTCTAATACAACTAGGATAACTGTATAGACACTCTAATACAACTAGAAGAACTGTATAGACACTCTAATACAACTAGGAGAACTGTATAAACACTCTAATACAACTAGGAGAACTGTATAAACACTCTAATACAACTAGGAGAACGCTATAGATATTCTAATACAACTAAGAGAACTATATAGACGAGTCTAATACAACTAGGAGAACTGTATAGACACTCTAATACAACTAAGAGAACTGTATAAACACTCTAATACAACTAGGAGAACTGTATAGACACTCTAATACAACTAGGAGAACTGTATAAACACTCTAATACAACTAGGAGAACTGTATAAACACTCTTATACAACTAGGAGAACTGTATAAACACTCTAATACAACTAGGAGAACTGTATAAACACTCTAATACAACTAGGAGAACTGTATAGACACTCTAATAGAACTAGGAGAACTGTATAGACACTCTAATACAATTAGGAACGAACGAACGAACGAACAAACTTTATTTTCAAAGGGTAAAGAATTGGGCTCGCAGGCCCGTCTAACATTCTGCCCTTCTCTCACACTCTTTCATACATTATTTCATTCACACATCATTCAAGGCTAACAGAGAACAGCAACAATAAAAAAGATATGCATTATAAAGGCATGGGCAAAATGCGAACATCAAAACTACAGTAAAATTAGATAATGGCCTGACACTTGTTATTAGCCATGTGGAATATACTGGCCTACCAAAAGAGGACTGGCTGTTATACTAGGGGTTTGTTATTATTATTATTATCTCTATTATTAAGGGGGAAGATAATCCGTACTGAGATAGTGTTCGAGTAATTTGCGATTATATGAATAGGGATTGGTGATGTCTTTGATTTCTTGTGGAAGATTGTTCCACAGCTGAGCTGCAGAGTACGTTAAGCTTGTTTTGTATAAGTCAATCCTAGGCTTCGGAATGTGTAATATATTTAAACGTTTACTGTGTCTAGCATTATATTTAAACAATGGCCAAAGGTAATTTGGGGCATTCCGATGCAGGATTTTGTGAATTAGTTTAGCTTTATTGAAAAGCAGGCGTTTGCGGAGTGGTAGTAACTGAAGGCGTTTATACAGACTAGGATTGTCAGATAAATGTTTGTTATAAATTAGACTCATGGCCCGTTTCTGGAGTGAGTAAAGTCGCTTGGTGTTTGAATTAGAACAACCGTCCCAGATTGTAGAGCAGTAGTCAAAGTGGGTCTGTATATGAGAAGTATAGAATAGTTTCCTTGTGTCCTCATCAAGGAAGTTTTTAATTTTGGCGAGTTGGTAGACTTTTTTCGCTGTTTGTTTAATAAGCGCTTGAACGTGGGAATTAAAGGTTAGGTTTCTATCAATGATTATGCCTAATGTTTTGTGCTCAATTACACTTTCTACTGGCATGTTATCGATGTGAAGTTGAAGTGATGTGTGTGAGCTTAGAGTTTGAAGTCTTTGTCTGGTTGTTAGTAACATTGATTTTGTTTTAAGTGATGTTAATTTGCATACGGTTTGAATAGCTCCACCTAACTACATTATTTAATTCTTGTTGTAAAGACGACTCCAATAAAATACAGTTTTCAGCATTTGTGTACACTGTACAGTCGTCTGCAAATAGATCGCAGGACGACGAAAGATGTAAAGGTAGATCGTTAATATATATGGCAAACAATAGAGGGCCAAGAATAGAGCCTTGCGGTACTCCAATATTGAAGGTAGTGGTATGAGACAGACATTTATTATGTGATACTACTTGCTTTCTGTTTGATAGAAAAGATGATATTAGAGTGACTACATTAGGGCCAATTTTCATTGTCTGAAGTTTTTTAATTAAAATAACATGGTCTATCATATCAAATGCTTTCTTGAAATCAATAAACACAGTTCCACATAGACTGTTGTTGTTTATATTCTGGTGCCAATTTTCTATCATGTTTGTTAGTGCCGTATGGCAAGAATATTTTGGTCGAAATCCTGATTGGTTGTCAACAATAAGCTTGTTGCGAACTAAATACTGTAATGTTACTTTATGGATGTGTTTTTCTAGTGGCTTAGATAGTGATGATAGTAAGGAAATGGGTCTGTAATTGTTCGGGAGATCATTGTCCAATGAACCAGATTTAAGAAGAGGGTACACTTTAGCGATTTTGAGAGCTGATGGAAAGTGGCCTTTGGTGAGACACTGATTATATACATAGGTTAGTGATATACAGATCACTGGCGCAGCACAACGGAGAATCCGGCTGCTGATTCCATCTAACCCAGATGAGGTTGTGTTTTTTAGGTTACTGAGGTAAGTGAATACCTCAGTGATTGTCATTAGCGGTATGTCGGAAAGAATATCGCCGGAGCATCTATTCTCGCAAAACGATGACAGTAAAGATAAGTTGCAAGGAGAATTAGGTATTGAAGCCTTCAACTGGTCTATGTCAGTTTGAAAAAAATTACTGAATTGGTCGCATGTAATATGATTTGATGGTAAAGAATTTCGGAAGTTACACTTGTTTGTCAAGGTGTTAATTGCCTTCCATATATCCTTACTATTTGTTTTATCCATTACTAAGTTCTTAAAGTAATTTTTCTTTTCCCGTCGTATGGTATATTGAACTTTGTTTCTAAGAGTACGGTATGCGCTGAGATCCCGCTTTTTATGTGCTTTATCCCTGTCTCTCATAATTTGAAGTATTTCCTGGGTGATCCAAGGTGGCTTGACTTGGTGTTTTACTCGAACTTCCTTGATTGGCACAAAAACATCGATAAATGTTTTCATCCAGAATTCCAGAGCATCATCCGGGTCTGGAAGCTGACAAACATTGTCTAGAGGTGAACTGAGCAAGTCCTGTAAAAATGCGTTTTGGTTGAAATGTTTGTAACTTCTAGAACTGTATAGACACTCTAATACAACTAGGAGAACTGTATAGACACTCTAATACAACTAGGAGAATTGTATAGACACTCTAATACAACTAGGAGAACGCTATAGATATTCTAATACAACTAAGAGAACTATATAGACGAGTCTAATACAACTAGGAGAACTATATAGACACTCTAATACAACTAGGATAACTGTATAGACACTCTAATACAACTAGAAGAACTGTATAGACACTCTAATACAACTAGGAGAACTGTATAGACACTCTAATACAACTAAGAGAACTGTATAAACACTCTAATACAACTAGGAGAACTGTATAAACACTCTAATACAACTAGGAGAACTGTATAAACACTATAATACAACTAGGAGAACTGTATAGACACTCTAATACAACTAGGAGAACTGTATAAACACTCTACTACAACTAGGATAACTGTATAGACACTCTAATACAACTAGGAGAACTGTATAAACACTCTAATACAACTAGGACAACTGTTTAAACACTCTAATACAACTAGGAGAACGCTATAGATATTCTAATACAACTAAGAGAACTATATAGACGAGTCTAATACAACTAGGAGAACTGTATAGACACTCTAATACAACTAGGAGAACTGTATAAACACTCTAATACAACTAGGAGAACTGTATAGACACTCTAATACAACTAGGAGAACTGTATAAACACTCTAATACAACTATGAGAACTGTATACACACTCTTATACAACTAGGAGAACTGTATAAACACTCTAATACAACTAGGAGAACTGTATAAACACTCTAATACATACATACACATTGGCACCTTGCCGTCTTGACAGACGATAGTTTGTGCTTTAAAAAGGCATAATAACTTTTAACTATGGCGGTAGCGAGTGTGACTGATAAGGCCAATTTGCGCTGTAAATGTCCGTTCACAGTGGGTGCATGTGAACACGTGGTCATTTCCACCATCATGCACCATCTTACGTCTCAAACGCTTGGTGTGTGACTTTTCTGCAATAATCTTCTCCTTTGACTTTATTCCATTTCTGATATTTGCCCTCCATGCAACACGTTCAGCGGCGACTTGCTCCCAATGTGCATTATCAATGCCTGTATCAATCATGTCCCGCTTACACACATCTTTGTATCGTAGTAGAGGCCGACCCTGAGATCTCTTACCCATCTGTAATTCACCAAAAAAGATATCCTTTGGTATTCTACCATCATCCATCCTCCTAAGATGTCCTATCCATCTAAGTCTACGAAGACTGAGCATGGAATAAACTGTCACACAACCTGATCTTTCCAATACTTCAGTATTTGTGATTTTGTCTTGCCACTTAATACCAAGAATTCTTCGCAGACACCGCATATGAAAGCTGTTTAAGTTGTTCTCTTGGTGTGAGTAAGTTGTCCAGGTTTCACTGCCATAGAGAAGAGTACTAAGGACACAGGCTTGATAGACAAGGACTTTTGTTTTGGCAGTAAGCTTCCTGTTCTCCCAGACTCTTTTTCTTAACCTGTTCATTGTTGTTGCTGCCTTACCAATCCGGATGTTGATTTCCTGATCTAGGGATAATTTGCTATTTACCACTGATCCTAGATATGTAAAATGGTCTACTATCTCTAGTTCGGCGTCGTCAATAAAGATTGATGGTACCCCATGTGCACCTTGTGACATAATCTGTGTCTTCTTTTTGCTAATTGTTAAACCAAATTCAGAACAAGCATTGGAGAATGCAGATAGTAGACATTGCAATTCTTCCTCAGAGTGGGTCGTAACTGCAGCATCATCTGCAAAAAGCAACTCTCTGATCAGTACCCTCCTAATTTTGGTCTTAGCCTTCAATCTCTGAGCATTGTAGAGGCCGCCATCTGAGCGTGAGTGAATGTATATACCACCATCCTGATCATGAAATGCATATTTCAGTAGAAGTGAAAAGTATATTCCAAAGAGGGTGGGAGCTAGTACACAACCTTGCTTAACTCCACTCTTGATTTCAAATTCTTCAGAAGTTGCACCATCAAACTTGATTATACCCTTCATGCCTGTGTGGAACGATTCCACAATGGACAGAAGAGTTGGTGGGCAGCCAATCTTCTTCAGTGCCTTGAACAGACCCTCACGACTGACCAAATCAAATGCCTTTGTGAGGTCGATGAAGGCAATAAACAGTGGTTGATTCTGTTCACGGCATTTTTCTTGCATTTGTCTCAATGAGAATATCATATCAGTGGTAGACCGGTTCTGTCGAAAGCCACACTGTGATTCGGGGTAGACTTGATCTCCTAGGACTTGAAGTCTGCGCAGAACAATTCTGGCAAATACTTTTCCAACAATACACAGAAGTGAGATACCCCTATAGTTGTTGCAGTCGCTCCGATCGCCCTTGTTCTTGTACAGTGTTATGATGCTTGAATCTTTGAAATCCTGTGGGACTTGTCCTTCACGCCAGCATAGCTCTATTAGCTGGTGGATCTGTATAGTGAGTGTGTCTTGCCCACTCCTGATAACCTCTATTGGAATCCCATCCTTACCTGGAGCCTTGCCAGATGCAAGTTCATTTATAGCACACTTAACTTCTGTTATGGTGGGAAGTGTGTCCAGGTGGTCAAGAGTTGGCAGAGCCTCTATGGCGTTGAGGGCATCATCCGCTAGTTTGGTCTCACTTGAGTAAAGCTCCAAATAGTGCTCTACCCATCTGTCCATCTGCTGTTTCTTATCAGTGATGATTTCTCCAGTCAAGGTTTTCAATGGTGCACTTCTTTTGATCACTGGACCGCAGGCTTTCTTTATTCCTTCATACATGCTTCTTATGTCTCCCTTATCACTTGCGATTTGAATGGACTCACATAACTTGATCCAATAATCATTTGCACACTGCCTGGCAGCCTTTTGCACATCCTTCCTAGCTTGCCTAAGCTCACTCAGAGTGTTACGCGTTGGTCTTTCCTTGTTTCTTAAGAGAGCTTTCTTAAACACTCTAATACAACTAGGAGAACTGTATAGACACTCTAATACAACTAGGAGAACTGTATAGACACTCTAATACAACTAAGAGAACTGTATAGACACTCTAATACAACTAGGAGAACTGTATAGACACTATAATACAACTAGGAGAACTGTATAGACACTCTAATACAACTAGGAGAATTGTATAGACACTCTAATACAACTAGGAGAACGCTATAGATATTCTAATACAACTAAGAGAACTATATAGACGAGTCTAATACAACTAGGAGAACTATATAGACACTCTAATACAACTAGGATAACTGTATAGACACTCTAATACAACTAGAAGAACTGGATAGACACTCTAATACAACTAGGAGAACTGTATAGACACTCTAATACAACTAAGAGAACTCTATAGGCATTGATACATTTAAGAGAACTCTATAGGCGGATCAGCCGATGAAAGGCAACAGACAATAGTTGTGAAGCTGATACAGACAGGTCAGCCCCTGAAAGGCAACAGACAATAGTTGTGAAGCTGGTACAATCGGGTCAGCCCCAGAAAGGCAACAGACAATAGTTGTGAAGCTAATACCGACGGGTCAGCCCCTGAACAACAGACAATAGTTGTGAAGCTAATACCGACGGGTCAGCCAATGGAAGGCAACAGACAATAGTTGTGAAGCTGATACAGACGGATTAGCCCCTGAACAACAGACAATAGTTGTGAAGCTGATCCGACGGGTCAGCCCCTGAAAGGCAACAGACAATAGTTATGAAGCTGGTACAGATGGGTCAGCCCCTGAACAACAGACAATAGGTGTGAAGCTGACACAGACGGATCAGCCCCTGAACAACAGACAATAGTTGTGAAGCTGATACACACGGGTCAGCCCCTGAAAGGCAACAAACAATAGTTGTGAAGCTGGTACACACGGGTCAGCCCCTGAAAGGCAACAGACATTAGTTGTGAAGCTGGTACAGACGGGTCAGCTACTGAAAGACAACAGACAATAGTTGTGAAGCTGGTACAGACGGGTCAGCTATTGAAAGGCAACAGACAATAGTTGTGAAGCTGGTACAGACGGGTCAGTTACTGAAAGGCAACAGACAATAGTTGTGAAGCTGGTACAGACGGGTCAGTCCCCGAGAGGCAGCACACAACAAACATTGACAATAACGACATATTTGAGACAGCCTTGACTCGACAGTCTCACAGGTTATCGCCGTCATTGTGTGCCCTGCCGGCTGGCGTCGACGTTCATGTACCCGCGGTGGCTTGTGTCCTTGTTCTAAATCACTTCTATTGACTATGCCCCCCCCCCCCACCCCCACTAGCACTATAACATGTAACATATCATTGATGTATCAAAGATGAGAGGCTGGAAGGGTTCAATGCAAGAACGACTCGTGCCGCGCCAACGTTGGTGACCTTTTGAATATAAAGTTCATTGTTCGTTCGTTAGTTCATCTTGAGTCCATGCAGCAGCATGTCGCCCTGGTTCTTCTAGCGCAGAACTTTCCAATCGTCACCAAGTTTTCCAGTCATCACCAAGATTTTCCAGTCTTCGCCAAGTGATCCAGTGTCTCTCTTCTCATGTCAAAGGTCTGAGCGAACAGTTGTCAATGACATGACGCCATGTGCCGGTCGAGTCAACAACCAACATGTGCCGGTCGAGTCAACAACCAACATGTGCCGGTCGAGTCAACAACCAACATGTGCCGGTCGACATTACACTAGTCAACAACCAACATGTGCCGGGTACGAGCATATCTGATCTGAACTCAGTTTGGTGTACTGAAAACGAAAATGCCATTAAAAAAATGCTAATTGGCTCTAGTTTTCATGATATATGCTACTAGTTTATTTCATTCATCATCATCATCATCATCATCATCATCATCATCATCATCATCATCATCAACCAGTGCCTTGCCGGCTGGCGTGGCGATCGTGCCTCTCCACAAATTACGATCTCCGACAGCATGAATACATTTGAGTGTTGATTCCCTTCCGTGTCATGACACAAGACTGTCAAGAAGTTTTCTCCCGCTGTCTTCCTCTATCTCTGTCTCCGCAAATCTTTCCGGTTGTCATGACAAGTCGTGACATTTTTGTCTTCTCACAACGTGACCAGAAACAATGACTGCCTCTTTCTCATGTTTGTGACAAGTTATCTTCCCTGAAAGTGTCCAGATTGCTCATTGTGGCTGTCCAATTAATTATCAGCATTCTTCTATAACAGCACATAAACCTGCAGCTCTGTTGTCTGTCGTCTCACGGCTGAGCCACTGACCAGGTCTGACACAAAACTCTTGTTAGTTTACCATTGTGACCATTAAGTCAACATTAAGCCCATTGAACTAGGTCACAGACACCAGAACAGAAACTGTCACCTGACTCCTCCCTTGATTTAAACATTTACAATAATTGCGTAAAGCTTAACTAAGATATAGCCCGAGGTGTCGTCTCCGCGACATCCGCTTGCACATGTCACATTAGAGATGTCACGACTTTCAAATGATCTCGATTTGTATCACAAGATCTAATTGGCCAATAACACAGGTCACGGTGGAAAGGTTGGGTTACAGTAGATTACCTGGGATTGATCACACCCCACCTGGGAATGGCAGGCAAGAGATCGTTGGTGCGGAGCCGAGATTAACTCGGCTAATGTGGTAATGATAGCTGCTAAATGGCGGAATTAGACTTGAAACACGACCAGCCTGTGACAGTAGTCAGACATTGACTGCATGCAAATGTCGAGGATTTGCCAGTGTGAAGACACTGTCTGTGACTTTGTGGCTTCAGAAGCTTTCGAGGTGATCACGCTGTTTGAAGATTATCAACCAGGAGGGGTTGAACAATGGAAGCAGCCCTACATTTACTTCAGTCTATAAGCGGCGTCTGTGGCTAAGGTTAGTGAAGGCAGTCGCACAGTCCCGCAAACCGGCTGAACTCAGCCACAGAAGGTTTGGAAGAAGATCTAGTTGCGTTGATTTTCACAAGGGTTTGAGCATTGGCTGTTCAGAAAGCATGAGCAAACTACTGAAGGTAATATTGTCTGAATCATCCCAAACTGTAAATACTGGTGATGATTGCGACGTCCTTCAAAATAAGTGCTGTTAACTTATGAGAGGTTAGGGAACCTGTGCTGGCACATGAGACAAACTCATATGAGAGACATTGTCCGGAGAATGGAGAAAAGAGAACTCCAGAGAAGTGAGAACTCCAGAGAAATTAGAACTCCGGAGATGCGAAAACTCCATAGAAGTGACAACTCCAGAGAAGTAAAAACTCCAGAGATGTGAATACCCCAGAGAAGTGAGAACTAAAGAGGAATGATTACACCATAGAGATGAGAAGTGAAAACTCCAGGGAAGTGAGAACTCCAGAGAAGTGAGAACTCCAGAGAAGTGAGAACTCCAGAGAAGTGAGAACTCCAGAGAAGTGAGAACTCCAGAGAAGTGAAAACTCCAGAGAAGTGAATACCCAAGAGAAGTGAATACCCCAGAGATGTGAATACCCCAGAGAAGTGAGAACTCCAGGGAAGTAAAAACTCCAGAGAAGTGAATACCCCACAGAAGTGAGAACTAAAGAGAAATGAGTACACCATAGAGGTGAGAAATGAAAATTCCAGAGAAGTGAGAACTCCAGAGAAGTGCGAACTCCAGAGAAGTGAGAACCCCAGAGAAGTGAGAACTAGAGAGAAGTGAATACTCCAGAGAAGTGAAAACTCCAGACAAGTGAAAACTCCAGAGAAATGAGAACTCCGGAGATGTGAGAACTACAGGGTAGTGAGAAGTGAGAACTCCAGAGAAGTGAGAACTCCAGAGAAGTGAGAAATCCAGAGAAGTAAAAGCTCCATAGAAATGAGAACTCCAGAGAAGTGAGAACTCAAGAGAAGTTAAAACTCCAGAGAAGTAAAAACTCCAGAGAAGTTAGAAGTGAGAACTACAGAAAAGTGATAAATCTAGAGAAGGGAGAACTCTAGAGAAGTGAGAAATCCATAAAAGTGTGAACTTCAGAGATCAGAGAAGTGAGAACGCAAGAGAGTTAGGAACTTCAGATAACAGAGAGGTGAGAACTCCAGAGAAGTGAAAACTCCAGAGAAGTGAGAACTTCAGAGAAGTGAGAACTTCAGAGAAGTGAGAACTAAAGAGAAATGAGTACTCCGGAGATGTGAGAACTACAAGGCAGTGAGAAGTAAAAACTCCAGAGAAATGAGAACTCCGGAGATGTGAGAACTACAGGGTAGTGAGAAGTGAGAACTCCAGAGAAGTGAGAACTCCAGAGAAGTGAGAACTGCAGAGAGGTGAGAACTGCAGAGACGTGAGAACTGCAGAGAAGTGATAAGTGAAAACTCCAGAGAAGTGAGAACTTCAATCACAGATGTGGGACATTATAGTAGGACATGGTGTTGTTCTATCATTGACGTGGGACATTACATGAGGACATGTTGTTGTTCTATCATTGACGTGGGACGTTACAGTAGGATATGGCGTTGTTCTATCATTGACGTGGGACGTTGCAGTAGGACATTTTGTTTGTTCTATCATTGAACGAACGAACAAACTTTATTTCCAAAGAGTTAAGAATTGGACACGCAGGTCTATGAGACATTCTTTCTTTCTTATCTCTTTCCTCACATACATTATTTCATGTATACATCACTTATGAAGCTAATCTTAGACAGCAACAGAACAATATGCATTAAAACGTTTGGAAAATGTGCATTATCAGTAACACATGACTCACTAAAACTATTCCAATTTTCAAAATAAAAATTCCGCTCTCGTTCAACCTGCCTCCTCAGATATGGTTACTGTTGAGATCCGTGGTTGTGTGGACCTATTAGTCCTAATTCATATTGGTTTTATTGGTTCCGCACTGTTTGTCGGATAAGTTTATTTTTGCGTTGCCTGGTTATTTCCTGTCTGTCTTATGCTGGTCCTGATAGAGACCGGTCCTTGGTCGGGTCTACTCGGTTCCGCAATCTTTCGTTTGTTGGTTTCTTGCTCTATTAGCACTTCTACGTGCTGGTTGTTTCTTGTGTTGTCCTCATCGGGGCTGGTCCCTGTCATGTCCATTACTCATAAGAACTCCATGTAGGCAACGACAGAGAATTCAAGTGCCGCCTCAAGTTGCCCCCCCCCCCCTCTCCCGGTCAGCCGCCCGTACTCCTCTACGTTTGCTTTCTCGTTTCACTAAAACTAATTTCTTACATTTGTTTCCCTGTGTTTCCATCCCGTTTCAGGATATTGTGGTCAACACCAGCATCTTTCAGCTATATGTTGATTCCTAGGCTAGATTACGCTCATCAGCACGCCACGACTTTCTGAGCGACCGGCTCCATACTCTCATAAGTCACTGGCGCGACTCGAACCGCTTCCAATTCTCGTGCGCTCACGTCAACCACGAAAGTATTCGGGGTTACGGAGAAAGCTGCTAATCCCTCGACCAGGGAGTCAAGCAATTGTTTACATGACACTTATAATTAGCCATGGTAGGTGTAACATACCATACATATGGGAATGTTTATTATACAAGTTGTCGTTTGAGATAATTATTACTATTTTTTTATTGTCTTTAAGGGGGTGGGGGGGGGGGCATGCAGTCTGTACTGAGGTAGTGTTCAAACAGGTTACGACTGTATGTATAATGATTGGTGGTGTCTTTGATTTCTTGTGAAAGATCGTTCCACAACTACTTAAGGTGGCAAAGCGGTCCAGTTTCGCACGAAGTGGTTACGATGAAAGTCTGTATCTACACTCACAGAGTGAGCGTAGTCAAAGATGGAAACGTTTCAAATACACGACATGGAAAGCTTGGCTAGCGAATCCATCACGTGGAATTCCGAAGCGAAAGCTTGCTGAGTGGATGTCGTCCGCAGACTGTCCGTCCCTGGTTTGTGTGGGGAGCGACCAGTGGCAAAACGAAATGCCCAATACATGGAAGTGAGGAATTAAAGCAGCCATGAGCAGGACGTGACGATTCCCTCGGTGAGCCCAGCACCAGAGCGCTATGTGCCGGCTCTGCAACTATGGATGCCACCCTGGATGGCGGATAATGCCCATGGACTGTCCCTGCCTTCCACTGAAGGCTGATCGTGAAGTATTCGACCGTTCTAACTTGACCAGCTGGGATGTGGACGGCACCACAAAAGTGAGAGTCCCCCTTGAATGCTAACCTGGTCAAAAACGCATGCAAAAGTCCGATGTGTTGGCCTAAGGGTCTAGGCCCAAGCATGCATAACAATACACCGCAAATGCATCTGAAAAAACACTCTGGATGAACGCAGAAGAAGAAGAAGTTCCACAACTGAGCGGCAGAGAAAGCTAAGCTTGTTTTATATAAGTCATCCTAGGTTTAGGGACATGCCGTTTAATCGCTAGCCGTATCTTGCGTTTTATTTTAACAATGGCCAAATGTGGCATGGAGCATTTTGATAAATCAATCAATCATGTGCCATGCCGGAAAGCGTGGGCGGTCATGACTCGCCATTTCACTCGATCACCAGTGTCGTGGATCAGCTCAGTGTTCCTGTCTCGACCATGCCATGTGGCCAAGCCATCCAGGTATTTTCCTCTCGGTCTTCCTCTTAGTCTGTTTTCTTCGATCTTGCCAGTTGTCACCAAGTTCTCCAATCCATTTCTTCTCATAACATGTCCAAAAAATTTTGACTGTCTACGTCTAATTTCTCTAATCAGTTTACGATGTTCATTTGTCTCCTGTAGTACTTGGTCATTGGTTTTTCTGTCTGTCCATGGTATTCTTTGCATTTTCCTCAGAAACCACATTTCTGCAGCCATCAGATGTTTTTCAGCTTGACTGCTCATTGTCCAAGTTTCACATCCATACAAAAGAACAGGCTCTATGTATCCCCTCAACACTCTTTTTCTCGTTTCAATTGACATCTTTTTATTGGTCAGAATGTTTTTCATCTTGCTAAAGGCTACTTTCGCAATGGCGATTCTTGTTCTAATCTTTTCAAGGCATCTCCCATCAGATGTTATGACTGTTCCAAGATAATTGTACCGATTCACTTGTTGAAGAATATTTCCATTTACTTGTATATTGCATTGTGGAACTTCTTTCTTCCTAGTAACGACCATAACCTGAGTCTTTTTACAATTTAATTCTAACCCCAGTTGCTCACTGTGTACAACAACCGCATCTACTAATTGTTGCAGGTCCTGCGCATTGTCTGCAGTTAATACTGTATCATCTGCATATCTAATGTTATGATGTTTCGTCCTCCAATGCTGATTCCATTAATATCCTCTACATTTCTGAAAATATTTTCACTGTATAGGAAAAAAAGATCTGGAGACATCACTCATCCCTGCCTAACACCTCTCTTAATTGGCTGATACTGTCCCACTTCATTATCAATCCTTATTGCAGCTTGTTGTTTCCAATATATGTTTTTTATAAGTCTAATGTCTTTCCCATCAATTTGTAGATCTGCAAGCATATCCACCATGCTGACATGTCTAACGCTATCAAAAGCCTTTGTATAGTCAATAAAGCTAAGATGTATATCCTTGTTTACTTCTATAGCACGTTCAATAACTGTTCGCAGCATATACACAGCATTTACTGTACCCTTTCCTTCTACAAACCCACATTGTTCTTCCCCTATTTCAGGTTTTATCTTCTTTTTCACTCTTTGCATGATAATTCTTAGCGAAATCTTTGTGATGTGACTCATTATACTAATTGTTCTATGTTGATCACATTCCAAGGTTCCTGATTTCTTTGGGATTGCAATAAATACAGATACATAATTCAGGAGGTATATCTCCAGTATCATATAATGTGTTCAGCAGTCTGGTGACTTGATCTAGTCCAAATTCTTCTAAAGCTTTAATCATTTCTGTTGTGATGTTATCTGCACCGGGGGCCTTGCCAGCTTTCATATGCTTAAGAATATTTCGAACCTCCATCTCCAAAATTGGTGGTCCTTCATTATTAAATCTAATATCATACTGTTCGTCTCTGTTATCATCATAAAGGTGTTTCACATAATCTGTCCATACATGTAGAATCTGGTCTTTTTCTATTATGATTTTGCCATCTTTAGTTTTTAGACACCCTGTTGATGTACTTGTTCTTTTATTAGTAAGTTCCTGAATTCTTTTGTGTACTAATTTGGTATTTTGACTGTTGTGTTGGTTTTCAATTTCTAAGCACTTTTCCTCAAGCCATGCTTCTTTTGCCTCCTTACATAATATTCTGACTTGTCTGTGAATTTCTTCATATTTGACAGAATTATTTTTGTTGAGTCTTCTTGTTTCCATGAGGTGTAAAATTTCTTCAGTCATCCATTTCTTACGACCCACCTTCTTTAATTTTGGAATAGTTGTTTCTGCAGCCACATTAATTGAATTCTTCAACGTTTCCCATTGATCATCCACATCCTGGAATAATATCTCTAGATCAGACAATATTTCAAATCTGTTCTGTCCTTCTATGTTGAATTTGTTTTGTATTTCCTTGTCAAGGAAATTTTGATATAGGATTTTGAGAATTAGTTTATTAGACTTATGAAAAAGTAAACGTTTGTGAAGTGGCAATAAATGAAGACGTTAATGTAGGTTAGAAGTGTTGGTAAACATTTTACCATTAACTAAATGCACTGCCCTTTTCTGGAGTGAATAAAGGCGTTTTGTTATTGATTTTGAGCATCCATCCTAGATTGTGGGGCAATAGTCAATATGTGTTTGTATTTGAGAAATATAGAATATTTTTCTGTTTTCATCAATGAAATTTTTAATTTTGGCAAATTAGTATATTTCTTTTGCTATTTGTTTAACGAGAACGTGAACATTGGAATTAAAGGTTAGATTTCTATCGGTGATAAGACCAGTGCTTTGTGCTCGGTTACACTTTCTGTAGACATTCTACCAATATGCAGCTGAAGAGTTCTCTGCGAGGTTAGAGTGTGACGTCTTTGCCTTGTTCTATCATTGATGTGGGACATTATAGTAGGATATTGTGTTGTTCTATCATTTATGTAGGACATTATAGTAGGACATTGTGTTGTTCTATCATTGATGTGGGACATTATAGTAGGATATTGTGTTGTTCTATCATTGATGTGGGACATTATAGTAGGACACTGTGTTGTTCTATCATTGATGTGGGACATTATAGTAGGACGTGGTGTTGTTCTATCATTGGTGTGGGACATTATAGTAGGACGTGGTGTTGTTCTATCATTGGTGTGGGACATTATAGTAGGACGTGGTGTTGTTCTATCATTGATGTGGGACATTATAGTAGGACATTGTGGTGTTCTATCATTGATGTGGGGACATTATAGTAGGACGTGGTGTTGTTCTATCATTGATGTGGGACATTATAGTAGGACGTGGTGTTGTTCTATCATTGATGTGGGACATTATAGTAGGACGTGGTGTTGGTCTATCATTGGTGTGGGACATTATAGTAGGACATTATGTTGTTCTATCATTGATGTGGGACATTATAGTAGGATATTTGTCGTTCTATCATTGATGTGGGACATTATAGTAGGACGTGGTGTTGTTCTATCATTGATGTGGGACATTATAGTATGACATTGTGTTGTTCTATCATTGATGTGAGACATTATAATAGGACGTGGTGTTGTTCTATCATTGATGTGGGACATTATAGTAGGACATTTTGTTGTTCTATCATTGATGTGAGACATTATAGTAGGACGTGGTGTTGTTCTATCATTGATGTGAGACATTATAGTAGGACATTGTGTTGTTCTATCATTGATGTGAGACATTATAGTAGGACGTGGTGTTGTTCTATCATTGATGTGGGACATTATAGTAGGACGTGGTGTTGTTCTATCATTGATGTGGGACATTATAGTAGGACGTGGTGTTGTTCTATCATTGATGTAGGACATTATAGTAGGACGTGGTGTTGTTCTATCATTGATGTAGGGACATTATAGTAGGACGTGGTGTTTGTTCTATCATTGATGTGGGACATTATAGTAGGACGTGGTGTTGTTCTATCATTGATGTCGGGACATTATAGTAGGACGTGGTGTTGTTCTATCATTGATGTGGACATTATAGTAGGACAGTGGTGTTGTTCTATCATTGATGTGGGACATTATAGTAGGACTTGTGTTGTTCTATCATTGATGTGGGACATTATAGTAGGACATTGTTGTTGTTCTATCATGGATGTGGGACATTATAGTAGGACGTGGTGTTGTTCTATCATTGATGTCGGACATTATAGTAGGACGTGGTGTTGTTCTATCATTGATGTGGACATTATAGTAGGATCTTGTGTTGTTCTATCATTGATGTGGGACATTATAGTAGGACGTGTGTTGTTCTATCATTGATGTCGGACATTATAGTAGGACGTGGTGTTGTTCTATCATTGATGTGGGACATTATAGTAGGATATTGTGTTGTTCTATCATTGATGTGGGACATTATAGTAGGACGTGGTGTTGTTCTATCATTGATGTCGGACATTATAGTAGGACGTGGTGTTGTTCTATCATTGATGTCGGACATTATAGTAGGACGTGGTGTTGTTCTATCATTGATGTGGGACATTATAGTAGGATATTGTGTTGTTCTATCATTGATGTGGGACATTATAGTAGGACATTGTGTTGTTCTATCATTGATGTCGGACATTATAGTAGGACGTGGTGTTGTTCTATCATTGATGTCGGACATTATAGTAGGACATTGTGTTGTTCTATCATTGATGTGGGACATTATAGTAGGACATTGTGTTGTTCTATCATTGATGTGGGACATTATAGTAGGACGTGTTGTTGTTCTATCATTGATGTGGGACATTATAGTATGACATTGTGTTGTTCTATCATTGATGTGAGACATTATAGTAGGACATTGTGTTGTTCTATCATTGATGTGGGACATTATAGTAGGACGTGTTGTTGTTCTATCATTGATGTGGGGCATTATAGTAGGACGTGGTGTTGTTCTATCATTGATGTGGGACATTATAGTAGGACATTGTGTTGTTCTATCATTGATGTGGTACATTATAGTAGCACGTGTTGTTGTTCTATCATTGACGTGGGACATTATAGTAGGACGTGGTGTTGTTCTATCATTGATGTGGGACATTATAGTAGGATATTCTGTTGTTCTATCATTGATGTGGGACATTATAGTAGGACGTGGTGTTGTTCTATCATTGATGTCGGACATTATAGTAGGACGTGGTGTTGTTCTATCATTGATGTGAGACATTATAGTAGGATATTGTGTTGTTCTATCATTGATGTGGGACATTATAGTAGGACGTGGTGTTGTTCTATCATTGATGTGAGACATTATAGTAGGACGTGGTGTTGTTCTATCATTGATGTCGGACATTATAGTAGGACGTGGTGTTGTTCTATCATTGATGTGGGACATTATAGTAGGACGTGGTTATGTTCTATCATTGATGTGGGACATTATAGTAGGACGTGGTTTTGTTCTATCATTGATGTGAGACATTATAGTAGGACGTGGTGTTGTTCTATCATTGATGTCGGACATTACAGTAGGACGTGGTGTTGTTCTATCATTGATGTGGGACATTATAGTAGGACGTGGTGTTGTTCTATCATTGATGTCGGACATTATAGTAGGACGTGTTGTTGTTCTATCATTGATGTCGGGACATTATAGTAGGACATTGTGTTGTTCTATCATTGATGTGGGACATTATAGTAGGACGTGTTGTTGTTCTAGTCATTGATGTGGGACATTATAGTAGGACTTGTGTTGTTCTATCATTGATGTGGGACATTATAGTAGGACATTGGTGTTGTTCTATCATTGATGTGGGACATTATAGTAGGACATTGTGTTGTTCTATCATTGATGTGGGACATTAATAGTAGGACTGGTGTGTTCTATCATTGATGTGGGACATTATAGTAGGACATTGTGTTGTTCTATCATTGATGTGGGACATTATAGTAGGACATTGTGTTGTTCTATCATTGATGTGGGACATTATAGTAGGACGTGTTGTTGTTCTATCATTGATGTGGACATTAGAGTAGGACGATTGTGTTGTTCTATCATTGATGTGGGACATTATAGTAGGACGATTGTGTTTGTTCTATCATTGATGTGGGACATTATAGTAGGACATTGTGTTGTTCTATCATTGATGTGAGACATTATAGTAGGACGTGGTGTTGTTCTATCATTGATGTGGGACATTATAGTAGGACGTGTTGTTGTTCTATCATTGATGTCGGACATTATAGTAGGACGTGTTGTTGTTCTATCATTGATGTGGGACATTATAGTAGGACATTGTGTTGTTCTATCATTGATGTGAGACATTATAGTAGGACATTGTGTTGTTCTATCATTGATGTGGGACATTATAGTAGGACATTGTGTTGTTCTATCATTGATGTGGGACATTATAGTAGGACGTGGTGTTGTTCTATCATTGATGTGAGACATTATAGTAGGACATTGTGTTGTTCTATCATTGATGTGGGACATTATAGTAGGACGTGGTGTTGTTCTATCATTGATGTGAGACATTATAGTAGGACGTGGTGTTGTTCTATCATTGATGTGGGACATTATAGTAGGACGAGTTGTTGTTCTATCATTGATGTGGGACATTATAGTAGGACGTGTTGTTGTTCTATCATTGATGTGAGACATTATAGTAGGATATTGTGTTGTTCTATCATTGATGTGGGACATTATAGTAGGACGTGGTGTTGTTCTATCATTGATGTGAGACATTATAGTAGGACATTGTGTTGTTCTATCATTGATGTGGGACATTATAGTAGGACGTGTTGTTGTTCTATCATTGATGTGGGACATTATAGTAGGACATTGTGTTGTTCTATCATTGATGTGGGACATTATAGTAGGACGTGTTGTTGTCCTATCATTGATGTGGGACATTATAGTAGGACGTGGTGTTGTTCTATCATTGATGTGGGACATTATAGTAGGACATTGTGTTGTTCTATCATTGATGTGGGACATTATAGTAGGACGTGTTGTTGTTCTATCATTGATGTGGGACATTATAGTAGGATATTGTGTTGTTCTATCATTGATGTGGGACATTATAGTAGGACGTGGTGTTGTTCTATCATTGATGTGGGACATTATAGTAGGACATTGTGTTGTTCTATCATTGATGTAGGACATTAGTAGTAGGACGTGGTGATGTTCTATCATTGATGTGGGACATTATAGTAGGACGTGGTGTTGTTCTATAATTGATGTGGGACATTATAGTAGGACATTGTGTTGTTCTATCATTGATGTGAGGACATTATAGTAGGACGTGTTGTTGTTCTATCATTGATGTGGGACATTATAGTAGGATATTGTGTTGTTCTATCATTGATGTGGGACATTATAGTAGGACGTGGTGTTGTTCTATCATTGATGTGGGACATTATAGTAGGACATTGTGTTGTTCTATCATTGATGTAGGACATTATAGTAGGACGTGTTGTTGTTCTATCATTGATGTGGGACATTATAGTAGGATATTGTGTTGTTCTATCATTGATGTGAGACATTATAGTAGGACGTGGTGTTGTTCTATCATTGATGTCGGACATTATAGTAGGACGTGGTGTTGTTCTATCATTGATGTGAGACATTATAGTAGGACATGTTGTTGTGCTATCATTGATGTGGACATTATAGTAGGACGTGGTGTTGTTCTATCATTGATTCGGACATTATAGTAGGGACGTGGTGTTGTTCTATCATTGATGTGGGACATTATAGTAGGATATTGTGGTGTTCTGATCATTGATGTGGGACATTATAGTAGGAGCGTGTTGTTTGTTCTATCATTGATGTGAGACATTATAGTAGGACATTGTGTTGTTTCTATCAATGGTGTGGGTACATTAATTATGATATTGTGTTGTTCTATCATTGATGTGGGACATTATAGTAGGACGTGGTGTTGTTCTATCATTGATGTGAGACATTATAATAGGACATTGTGTTGTTCTATCATTGATGTGGGACATTATAGTAGGATATTGTGTTGTTCTATCATTGATGTGGGACATTATAGTAGACATTGTGTTGTTCTAATCATGAGGTGGGACATTATAGTAGGATATTGTGTTGTTCTATCATTGATGTGGGACATTACAGTAGGACATTGTGTTGTTCTATCATTGATGTGGGACATTATAGTAGGATATTGTGTTGTTCTATCATTGATGTGGGACATTATAGTAGGTCGTGTTGTTGTTCTATCATTGATGTCGGACATTATAGTAGGACGTGGTGTTGTTCTATCATTTATGTGGAACATTATAGTAGGGAATTTGGTAGAACATAATGTCGTTTCATAATTGATCGGGGACATTGGAGGATATACTAGTTGTATGTGTACATACAACTGATACAGGTACAAGACAGTGTAACAGTGTACATATACCAGAGACAGGTGAAAGACAGTGTAACTGTGTACATAGACCAGAGACAGAAATGTACAGGACAGTGTTACTTGCACGTAGACCAGAGACAACAAGGTTCAAGACATTGTTACGTGTACATAGACCAGAGACAACCTGGTACAAGACAGTGTTACGTGTACATAGACAAGAGACTGGTACAAGACAGTGTAGCAGTGTACATAGACCAGAGACAGGTGAAACTCAGTGTTACTGTGTACGTAGACCAGAGACAACCAGCTGGAAGGCAGCAGGCTATGGAATGAGGAGCCAAGTAATCGGTGTTGTCTGTGGCGCCGTAGTGCCACTGGCTACATACGATCATGTTGGCGCCCTAGTGCCACTGGCTACACACCATCATGTTGGCGCCCTAGTGCCACTGGCTACATACGATCATGTTGGCGCCCTAGTGCCACTGGCTACACACCATCATGTTGGCGCCCTAGTGCCACTGGCTACATACGATCATGTTGGCGCCCTAGTGCCACTGGCTACATACGATCATGTTGGCGCCCTAGTGCCACTGGCTACACACCATCATGTTGGCGCCCTAGTGCCAATGGCTACATACGATCATGTTGGCGCTCTAGTGCCACTGGCTACACACCATCATGTTGGCGCCCTAGTGCCACTGGCTACATACGATCATGTTGGCGCCCTAGTGCCACTGGCTACATACGATCATGTTGGCGCCCTAGTGCCACTGGCTACATACGATCATGTTGGCGCCCTAGTGCCACTGGCTACATACGATCATGTTGGCGCCCTAGTGCCACTGGCTACATACGATCATGTTGGCGCCCTAGTGCCACTGGCTGCATACGATCATGTTGGCGCCCTAGTGCCACTGGCTGCATACGATCATGTTGGCGCCCTAGTGCCACTGGCTACACACCATCATGTTGGCGCCCTAGTGCCACTGGCTGCATACGATCAAGTTGGTGCCCTAGTGCCACTGGCTACATACCATCATGTTGGCGCCCTAGTGCCACTGGCTACATACGATCATGTTGGCGCCCTAGTGCCACTGGCTGCATACGATCATGTTGGCGCCCTAGTGTCACTGCCTACACACCATCATGTTGGCGCCCTAGTGCCACTGGCTACACACCATTATGTTGGCGCCCTAGTGCCACTGGCTACATACGATCATGTTGGCGCCCTGGTGCCACTGGCTACATACTATCATGTTGGCGCCCTAGTGCCACTGGCTACATACGATCATGTTGGCGCCCTGGTGCCACTGGCTACATACGATCATGTTGGCGCCCTGGTGCCACTGGCTACACACCATCATGTTGGCGCCCTGGTGCCACTGGCTACATACGATCATGTTGGCGCCCTGGTGCCACTGGCTACATACGATCATGTTGGCGCCCTGGTGCCACTGGCTACACACCATCATGTTGGCGCCATAGTGCCACTGGCTACACACCATCATGTTGGCGCCCTAGGGCCACTGGCTGCATACGATCATGTTGGCACCCTAGTGCCACTGGCTACATACGATCATGTTGGCGCCCTGGTGTCACTGGCTACACACCATCATGTTGGCGCCCTAGTGGCACTGGCTACATACCATCATGTTGGCGCCCTAGTGCCACTGGCTGCATACGATCATGTTGGCGCCCTAGTGCCACTGGCTACACACCATCATGTTGGCGCCATAGTGCCACTGGCTGCATACGATCATGTTGGCGCCCTAGTGCCACTGGCTACATACGATCATGTTGGCGCCCTAGTGCCACTGGCTACATACGATCATGTTGGCGCCCTAGTGCCACTGGCTACATACGATCATGTTGACGCCCTAGTGCCACAGGCTACACACCATCATGTTGGCGCCCTAGTGCCACTGGCTACATCCGATCATGTTGGCGCCCTAGTGCCACTGGCTACATACGATCATGTTGGCGCCCTGGTGCCACTGGCTACACACCATCATGTTGGCGCCCTAGTGCCACTGGCTACACACCATCATGTTGGCGCCCTAGTGCCACTGGCTGCATACGATCATGTTGGCACCCTAGTGCCACTGGCTACATACGATCATGTTGGCGCCCTAGTGCCACTGTCTACATACGATCATGTTGGCGCCCTAGTGCCACTGGCTACATACGATCATGTTGACGCCCTAGTGCCACTGGCTACACACCATCATGTTGGCGCCCTAGTGCCACTGGCTACATACGATCATGTTGGCGCCCTAGTGCCACTGGCTACATACGATCATGTTGGCTCCCTGGTGCCACTGGCTCACACCATCATGTTGGCGCCCTAGTGCCACTGGCTACATACGATCATGTTGGCGCCCTAGTGCCACTGGCTACATACGATCATGTTGGCGCACTAGTGCCACTGGCTACACACTATCATGTTGGCGCCCCAGTGCCACTGGCTACATACGATCATGTTGGCGCCCTAGTGCCACTGGCTACATACGATCATGTTGGCGCCCTAGTGCCACTGGCTACATACGATCATGTTGGCGCCCTAGTGCCACTGGCTACACACCATCATGTTGGCGCCCAGGTGCCTCTGGCTACATACGATCATGTTGGCGCCCTAGTGCCACTGGCTACACACCATCATGTTGGCGCCCTAGTGCCACTGGCTACATACGATCATGTTGGCGCCCTGTGCCACTGGCTACACTACCATCATGTTAGCGCCTAGTGCCACTGGCTACATACGATCATGTTGGCGCCCTAGTGCCACTGGCTACATACGATCATGTTGGCGCCCTAGTGCCACTGGCTACATACGATCATGTTGGCGCCCTAGTGCCACTGGCTACACACCATCATGTTGGCGCCCTAGTGCCACTGGCTACACACCATCATGTTGGCGCCCTAGTGCCACTGGCTACATACGATCATGTTGGCGCCCTAGTGCCACTGGCTACATACGATCATGTTGGCGCCCTAGTGCCACTGGCTACATACGATCATGTTGGCGCCCTAGTGCCACTGGCTACATACGATCATGTTGGCGCCCTAGTGCCACTGGCTACATACGATCATGTTGGCGCCCTAGTGCCACTGGCTACATACGATCATGTTGGCGCCCCAGTGCCACTGGCTACACACCATCATGTTGGCGCCCTAGTGCCACTGGCTACATACGATCATGTTGGCGCCCTGGTGCCACTGGCTACATACGATCATGTTGGCGCCCTAGTGCCACAGGCTACACACCATCATGTTGGCGCCCTAGTGCCACTGGCTACATACGATCATGTTGGCGCCCTGGTGCCACTGGCTACATACGATCATGTTGGCGCCCTAGTGCCACTGGCTACATACGATCATGTTGGCGCCCTAGTGCCACTGGCTACACACCATCATGTTGGCGCCCCAGTGCCACTGGCTACACACCATCATGTTGGCGCCCCAGTGCCACTGGCTGCATACGATCATGTTGGCGCCCTGGTGCCACTGGCTACACACCATAATGTTGGCGCCCCAGTGCCACTGGCTACATACGATCATGTTGGCGCCCTAGTGCCACTGGCTACACACCATCATGTTGGCGCCCTAGTGCCACTGGCTACATACGATCATGTTAGCGCCCTAGTGCCACTGGCTACATACGATCATGATGGCGCCAGTTCGTGCTGGTGTCTTTGATTGTCAGCTTGACTGTAAACACCCACGAGCTTGAACTGGCAGGGGGACGGGGCGGGGCAATTAGCCCAGGAGTAAATCGTGTTGGATGTGCCTCTCTGTGCTTGACGTGTTATTTTCCAGCTAATGTACTTAACCGTTGATCCCCTCCATCGACTGTCTTCTCTATCCGGCTGTAGATGGGTACACAGAACCCCCAAATAAAGCCGTAATCTCGCACGCTGGGGTGCCAGATTTGACAGCCCCCGACCCACCAGACTTCATACATGGACGTCAGATTACACTAAGATCCTCACAGTTGAATCACATCACTCTCCTCACCCCGACTTCTGCAGCTTATTCGGGTCAGTCTCCTCCCTGACCAATAACACGACCCATTTGGTTGGTTTTGGTCGTCATGTGCCCTGCCAGCTGGAGTAGATGTTGGAGCATCTGTACACAGTTCTGGGTACCTGGTCTACTGGATCAGTTCTGTGTACAACATTCCTCCATGGGATGCCGTGATCCCCCCAGCACCATGTCTCTAGGTCGGCCCTGCCTCTCCCAAAGCTAATTTGTCTGCCCGTCACCATGTTTTCCTGTGCCACTCTTTTCATCACATGACCATATGACATGACCACATCACATGACTACATGACATGACCACACCACATGACAACATCACATGACCACACCCCATGACCACATCACATGACCACATCACATTGTTGGTCTTATGGTTGTACATCATGTTCTAATTTCATTAACCTCTTCCAGACAATCGCTGTTGTAGACATATCACATGTCGCCTCAAGACAATCATTGTTGCAGACATATCACATGTCACTTCCAGACAATCGTTGTTGTAGACATATCACATGTCGCCTCCAGACAATCATTGTTGCAGACATATCACATGTCACTTCCAGGCAATCATTGTTGCAGACATATCACATGTCGCCTCCAGACAATCATTGTTGCAGACATATCACATGTCGCCTCCAGACAATCGTTGTTGCAGACATATCACATGTCACTTCCAGACAATCATTGTTGCAGACATATCACATGTCACCTCCAGACAATCGTTGTTGCAGACATATCACATGTCACTTCCGGACAATCATTTCTGCAGACAAATCACATGTCACCTCCAGACAATCATTGTTGCAGACATATCACATGTCACCTCCAGACAATAATTTTTGCAGACATATCACATGTCACTTCCAGACAATCGTTGTTGCAGACATATCACATGTCACCTCCAGACAATCATTGTTGCAGACATATCACATGTCACCTCCAGACAATCATTGTTGCAGACATATCACATGTCACCTCCAGAAAATCATTGTTGCAGACATATCATTGTTGCAGACATATCACATGTCACCTCCAGACAATCATTGTTGCAGATATATCACATGTCGCCTCCAGACAATCGTTGTTGCAGACATATCACATGTCGCCTCCAGACAATAGTTGTTGCAGACATATCACATGTCACTTCCAGACAATCGTTGTTGCAGACATATCACATGTCACCTCCAGACAATCGTTGTTGCAGACATATCACATGTCACCTCCAGACAATCATTGTTGCAGACATATCACATGTCACCTCCAGATAATCATTGTTGCAGACATATCACATGTCACTTCCAGACAATCATTGTTGCAGACATATCACATGTCACATCCAATCAATCATTGTTGCAGATATATCACATGTCGTCTCCAGACAATCGTTGTTGCAGACATATCACATGTCGCCTCCAGACAATAGTTATTGCAGACATATCACATGTCACTTCCAGACAATCGTTGTTGCAGACATATCACATGTCACCTCCAGACAATCGTTGTTGCAGACATATCACATGTCACTTCCAGACAATCATTATTGCAGACATATCACATGTCACCTCCAGACAATCATTGTTGCAGACATATCACATGTCACCTCCAGACAATCATTGTTGCAGACATATCACATGTCACTTCCAGATAATCATTGTTGCAGACATATCACATGTTACCTCCAGACAATCATTGTTGCAGACATATTACATGTCACCTCCAGACAATCATTGTTGCAGACATATCACATGTCACCTCCAGACAATCATTGTTGCAGACATATCACATGTCACTTCCAGACAATCATTGTTGCAGACATATCACATGTCACCTCCAGACAATCATTGTTGCAGACATATCACATGTCACCTCCAGACAATCATTGTTGCAGACATATCACATGTCACCTCCAGACAATCATTGTTGCAGACATATCACATGTCACCTCCAGACAATCATTGTTGCAGACATATCACATGTCACCTCCAGACAATCATTGTTGCAGACATATCACATGTCACCTCCAGACAATCATTGTTGCAGACATATCACATGTCACCTCCAGACAATCATTGTTGCAGACATATCACATGTCACTTCCAGACAATCATTGTTGCAGACATATCACATGTCACCTCCATACAATCATTGTTGCAGACATATCACATGTCACTTCCAGACACTCATTGTTGCAGACATATCACATGTCACCTCCAGACAATCATTGTTGCAGACATATCAAATGTCACTTCCAGACAATCATTGTTGCAGACATATCACATGTCGCCTCCAGACAATCAGTGATACAAATATATCACATGTCACCTCCAGACAATCGTTGTTGCAGACATATCACATGTCACCTCCAGACAATCGTTGTTGCAGATATATCACATGTCACCTCCAGACAATCAGTGTTACAAATATATCACATGTCACCTCCAGACAATCGTGGTTGCAGACATATCACATGTCACCTCCAGACAATCAGTGTTACAAATATATCACATGTCACCTCCAGACAATCGTGGTTGCAGACATATCACATGTCACCTCCAGACAATCAGTGTTACAAATATATCACATGTCGCCTCCAGACAATCGTTGTTACAGACATATCACATGTCACTTCCAGACATTCATTGTTGCACACATATCACATGTCACTTCCAGACAATCATTGTTGCACACATATCACATGTCACTTCAAGACAATCATTGTTGCAGACATATCACATGTCGCCTCCAGACAGTCGTGGTCGCAGACATATCACATGTCTCCTCCAGACAATCGTTGTTGCAGACATATCACATGTCACTTCCAGACAACCGTTGTTGCAGACATATCACATGTCACCTCCAGACAATCATTGTTGCAGACATATCACATGTCACTTCCAGACAATCGTTGTTGCAGACATATCACATGTCACTTCCAGAGATTCATTGTTGCAGACATATCACATGTCACTTCCAGACAACCGTTGTTGCAGACATATCATATGTCACCTCCAGACAATCATTGTTGCAGACATATCACATGTCACTTCCAGACATTCATTGTTGCAGATATATCACATGTCACTTCCAGACAATCGTTGTTGCAGACATATCACATGTCACCTCCAGACAATCATTGTTGCAGACATATCACATGTCACTTCCAGACATTCATTGTTGCAGACATATTACATGTCACCTCCAGACAATCATTGTTGCAGACATATCACATGTCACCTCCAGACAATCATTGTTGCAGACATATCACATGTCACCTCCAGACAATCATTGTTGCAGACATATCACATGTCACCTCCAGACAATCATTTTTGCAGACATATCACATGTCACTTCCAGACAATCGTTGTTGCAGACAAATCACATGTCACCTCCAGACAATCATTGTTGCAGACATATCACATGTCACTTCCAGACATTCATTGTTGCAGACATATTACATGTCACCTCCAGACAATCATTGTTGCAGACATATCACATGTCACCTCTAGAAATCATTGTTGCAGACATATCACATGTCACCTCCAGACAATCATTGTTGCAGACATATCACATGTCACCTCCAGACAATCATTGTTGCAGACATATCACATGTCACCTCCAGACAATCATTGTTGCAGACATATCACATGTCACCTCCAGACATATTACATGTCACCTCCAGACAATCATTGTTGCAGACATATCACATGTCACCTCCAGACAATCATTGTTGCAGACATATCACATGTCACCTCCAGACAATCATTGTTGCAGACATATCACATGTCACTTCCAGACATTCATTGTTGCAGACATATTACATGTCACCTCCAGACAATCATTGTTGCAGACATATTACATGTCACCTCCAGACAATCATTGTTGCAGACATATAACATGTCACCTCCAGACAATCATTGTTGCAGACATATCACATGTCACCTCCAGACAATCATTGTTGCAGACATATTACATGTCACCTCCAGACAATCATTGTTGCAGACATATTACATGTCACCTCCAGACAATCATTGTTGCAGACATATCACATGTCACTTCCAGACAATCATTGTTGCAGACATATCACATGTCACTTCCAGAGAATAGTTGTTGCAGACATATCACATGTCACCTCCAGACAATCATTGTTGCAGACATATCACATGTCACTTCCAGACATTCATTGTTGCAGACATATCACAGTCACTTCCAGACAATCTTTGTTGCAGACATATCACATGTCACCTCCAGACAATCATTGTTGCAGACATATTTCATGTCACCTCCAGACAATCATTGTTGCAGACATATCACATGTCACCTCCAGACAATCATTGTTGCAGACATATTACATGTCACCTCCAGACAATCATTGTTGCAGACATATTACATGTCACCTCCAGACAATCATTGTTGCAGACATGTTACATGTCACCTCCAGACAATCATTGTTGCAGACATATTACATGTCACCTCCAGACAATCATTGTTGCAGACATATCACATGTCACCTCCATACAATCATTGTTGCAGACATATCACATGTCACTTCCAGACAATCATTGTTGCAGACATATTCACATGTCACTTCCAGACATTCATTGTTGCAGACATATCACATGTCACTTCCAGACAATCGTTGTTGCAGACATATCACATGTCACCTCCAGACAATCATTGTTGCAGACATATTACATGTCACCTCCAGACAATCATTGTTGCAGAAATATTACATGTCACCTCCAGACAATCATTGTTGCAGACATATTACATGTCACCTCCAGGCAATCATTGTTGCAGACATATTACATGTCACCTCCAGACAATCATTGTTGCAGACATATCACATGTCACTTCCAGACAATCATTGTTGCAGACATATCACATGTCACTTCTAGACAATAGTTGTTGCAGACATATCGCATGTCACCTCCAGACAATCATTGTTGCAGATATATCACATGTCACCTCCAGACAATCATTGTTGCAGATATATCACATGTCACTTCCAGACAATCGTTGTTGCAGATATATCACATGTCACTTCTAGACAATAGTTGTTGCAGACATATCGCATGTCACCTCCAGACAATCATTGTTGCAGATATATCACATGCCGCCTCCAGACAATCATTGTTGCAGATATATCACATGTCACTTCCAGACAATCGTAGTTGCAGACATATCACATGTCACCTTCAGACAACCATTGTTCCAGACATGGTATATTCCACTTTCAGACAATTGCTGTTAATTATTCTGGCAGTCCATGGTACTGCCTTGGATAGGGCGCATGTAAGTCTCTTAGCTAGGGCGCCTGTAAGTCTTGGCTAGGGCGCCTGTAAGTCTGTCTAGGGCGCCTGTAAGTCTGTCTAGGGCGCCTGTAAGCCTTGTCTAGGGCGCCTGCAAGTCTGTCTAGGGCGCCTGTAAGTCTCTTAGCTAGGGTGCCTGCAAGTCTTGGCTACGGCGCCTATAAGTCTTAACTAGGGCATCTTCAAGCCTTGGCTAGGGCGACTGGAAGTCTGGCTAAGGCCGGCAAGTCTTGGCTAAGGATCCGGTAAGTCTCTTGCCTAGGGAGCCTGCAAGTCTTGGCTAGTTAAAGACATGTCTATTCGAAATTCTCCCAGTTCTCCCAGCATTTCTAATTGTCTGGAGAATTCACGTGCGGAAACTGAAGTGGGAATACAGTGATTCCAATGTGAATCACGTGCGGAAACTGAAGTGGCAATATAGTGATTCCAATATGAATTATACAGAGGAGGAAGTCTTGTCCGAGAGGTCACCTGTCCACTTTAGGTTCATAGGTCACGTGTCCATTTTAGGTTCAGGGGTTAAGTGTCCACGTTAGGTTCAGGGGTTACATATCCACTGTAGGTTCATGGGTTACATGTCCACTTTAGGTTCTGGGGTTACATGTAGACTGTATGTTGAAGGGTTGAGTGTCCACTTTAGGTTCATGGGTTACATGTCCACTTTAGGTTCGGCAAGTATAAAGTCCCATCTCGGCATAAGGCGGGGAATCTGTCCCAGAACCCTTGGTACCGACTGATCTCACGCGCTCCTCAGAACCTCAAGTATGGTGATAGAACATCTTGCCTCTTCGGAACAGGGCGACAAACAGGAGGTCTCGTGTGGGTGTGGTGCGCGCGCCTGTGTGTATTTGTGGGTATGTGTGTGTTTGTGGGTATGTGTGTATGTGTGTGTGAATCAGACATTATTATATCGGTCAACATTATTAGAGACATGATTTGCTCCGGGCGTGTGTGTGTGCGCGAGCATGTGTGTGTGTCTGTGCTTGTGTGTGAAGCAGACATCATTATATCAGTCAACATTATTACAGGCCAGATTTGTTCCGTGTGTGTTGCAAATATTATAATAACATTCTACAAACGCCCAATTAAAACTTTCTGGGAAGTTGAGTGAGCGAACCCAGCCACATCTGGCAGGAGGGCAGTACCCGAGGGTTTGAGCAAACAGCGCCCTCCCCTCCAGCGCAATCCAAACATCTGATTCACAGTGGCGGCTTTTCATGCCCTCGCTGATGGAAGCACCCGGATGGGGTGTCGGGGACAATGACAGTAAAGGGTTGCCAGCATAACATAGTCAAGAGGCCTGGTGGGCTCTCACATTGCCAGTTGCCTGCCGTGTAGTGCGGCTCGGCGGCTACATCTAACAGACAACACTTTGTCACACGGCTAGTTAGCACTGATGTCTTCCCTCCACAAGTCTCGTCTTATCCGAGAATGCCGTTGTTTCACGCTTCTTGTTGACGATATCTTGTCGTGTTTCCGGTCTGACTCTCCCGCAGACGCGTTTTCCGTGTGACTGGCTTTAATGACTTCCAATCACGTGACAGTACTGGCCCGCTTTGTTTGGCTCGCCCTTGTTCTGTGCTCGAGAAGTGCGAAAAATTAGCCAGAAATAATCAACACAAATTGCGAACATCTCGTACAGAGGAGACTGAGAACTTGGCTAGAGGCTAGAGCGGGATCAGAGAACCAGAACTTTGTGGTACCCGCGTCAGATTTCACATTAGCATTTAAAGAATTAGGATACCATTGATGGGTTCGCCAGTAATGGTTCGCTGGGCTTAACTGAAGCTGACCACAAACATGTTTGCTGGGGTTATATGTCTCGGCCACAAAGGCATCTGATGAAAGATAAACAGACGTCCAGGTGGCATCCTATTCCTTGGAAGTCACGGTCAAAGGACCGTCTACAGACTTAACTCCGACCATGATCACAGAATATACACCCCACCCCTCCCAGGTGATACAGTCTACAGACTTAACTCCGACCATGATCACAGAATATACACCCCACCCCTCCCAGGTGATACCGTCTACAGACTTAACTCCGACCATGATCACAGAATATACACCCCACCCCTCCCAGGTGATACCGTCTACAGACTTAACTCCGACCATGATCACAGAATATACACCCCACACCTCCCAGGTGATACAGTCTACAGACTTAACTCCGACCATGATCACAGAATATACACCCCACCCCTCCCAGGTGATACAGTCTACAGACTTAACTCCGACCATGATCACAGAATATACACCCCACCCCTCCCAGGTGATACAGTCTACAGACTTAACTCCGACCATGATCACAGAATATACACCCCACCCCTCCCAGGTGATACAGTCTACAGACTTAACTCCGACCATGATCACAGAATATACACCCCACCCCTCCCAGGTGATACAGTCTACAGACTTAACTCCGACCATGATCACAGAATATACACCCCACCCCTCCAGGTGATACAGTCTACAGACTTAACTCCGACCATGATCACAGAATATACACCCCACCCCTCCCAGGTGATACAGTCTGCAGACTTAACTCCGACCATGATCACAGAATATACACCCCACCCCTCCCAGGTGATACACTGACTTCACGTCCATACATGATGTTGGAGAATGCACAAGTTACAAGTGTGACCCACTCACACCAACACAACAATTACAAGTGTAACATCTCCCACCAACCAACAGTTACAAGTGTAACATCTCCCACCAACACGACAGTTACAAGTGTAACCCTGTACCACCAAACAACAGTTACAAGTGTAACCTCTCCCACCAACACGACAATTACAAGTCTAACCCAGTACCACCAAACAACAGTTACAAGTGTAACCCACTCCCACCAAACAACAGTTACAAGTGTAACATCTCCCACCAAACAACAGTTACACGTGTAACCCACTCCCACCAACACAACAGTTACAAGTGTAACCCACTCCCACCAACACAACAGTTCCAAGTGTAACCCACTCCCACCAACACAACAGTTACAAGTGTGACCCACTCCCACCAACAGGAAAGTTACAAGTGTAACCCACTCCCACCAACACAACAGTTACAAGTGTGACCCACTCCCACCAACAGGACAGTTACAAGTGTAACCCACTCCCACCAACACAACAGTTACAAGTGTAACCCACTCTCACCAACACAACAGTTACAAGTGTAACCCACTCCCACCAACACAACAGTTACAAGTGTAACCCAATCCAACCAACACAACAGTTACAAGTGTGACCCACTCCCACCAACACAACAGTTACAAGTGTGACCCACTCCCACCAACAGGACAGTTACAAGTGTAACCCACTCCCACCAACAGATTACTAGTGTGACCCACTCCCACCAACAGATTACTAGTGTGACCCACTCCCACCAACAGATTACTAGTGTGACCCACTCCCACCAACAGATTACTAGTGTAACCCACTCCCACCAACAGATTACTAGTGTAACCCACTCCCACCAACAGATTACTAGTGTAACCCACTCCCACCAACAGATTACTAGTGTGACCACAAACGGTCAGTGATTTACCTGGGGCCATGTGATGGCTATCAAAGCTTGATTTATCTCCCCTGCTAGGGTTATCTCCTCATGATAGTATCAATATGTGGTAATTATAGTCACCGACCCGTTCCACACATTGTGTGTGTCTGTGTGTGTGTGTGTATGTGTGTGAGTATAAGTGTGTGTATTTGTATGTGTGCAGGTGTGTGAGTGTGTATGTATGTGTGTGTGTGGATGTGTGTATGTAGATGTCAGTTATCAGTTGGGGTATCTTCGTTGCACTCCGGACATGTCCATAGGTGCTCAGATCCTCCCCCCAGCATATGCATCAGCGTCCGGTGGCTAATAGTGCCAATTCTGTGTTGGTTGACGAGGCGCTTTGTTTTCCCGATGCACCTCTCGCGTCTGGCTGTGCCGATTCTTACTCCCAAGTCTTTCATCCTGGACAGCGATGTGGAATTACTGACGTCAAAGTCCTCTGTTCTAGCCATATCTTTGAGGACGTTAATAACATCGGCACGATCCATGGGCTGGCCATCTACAGAGGGTGCAGAGCCAGCCAGTTTATCAGCTCGTTCATTTCCCTCGACTCCCGCATGTCCCGGGACGAAGATGAAGGTGACTTTACGGACAACATACTTCCGCAGCGACTCAGTCCACTGTCTACGTACAGATCCAGCTTCGACCTTCTGAATCATGCTCATTGAATCACTTAGTACACACACGTTGGTATAATGCTGTGATTCCAGCCATATGAAAGCCTGTGTAACTGCCATCACCTCCATCGTCATGCTGCTCGTGGTCATAGAGTGGGCACCACTGGATTCTTGAACGGTTCGGCCCACTGAACGGACTGTAAATGCCCACGCACTTCTTTGCTGCTTTACAACAGATCCATCTGTATAGATGAGTCATTACATGGTTCTCCCTAAACAACCATATTGTGAAAACAGACCTGCCGGCAGTATGAATGGATGGGAGCATTTTGAGTAGAACCCAGTCAATGACATATCTTGGCGTGAGGCTTGATCGTAGCCTGTCCTTCAGAGATCATGTCGATTATGTCATAACGAAGGCTCGAAAAGGTTTTTCAGCAATGAGAGTCATGGCGACTGCTAATATCGAGCAAAGACTGCTGATACTTCTGTTCCAAGGACTTGTGCTTTCACGCATCGAGTATGCCCTGGCCATCCTCACTGTCAGCCCTACACAGATTGGAAGACTTGAAAAGGTACAAAACGAAGCCATGCGCATCATATGGGGCTGCACGAGAGACACCAGCTGTGTAGCAATGAGATACCTCCTTGACTTCCCGACAATGGAACACAGGATCAAGATCTGGAGAGTTCGTGCATACTTAAAAATAAGTGCAGTTGAGCAGCATCCTCTGCATGATGCTATATTCAGAGAAAAGGGTGACAGGCTAAAGAGGGGCAAATCATGGATGGGTCGGGCGGAAGATGTCGTCAGACAGGTCTGCAGTCTTACCAGTATCAACCCCGGCAAGGAATGGGTGCCGGTGCCTCCAGCTTTTAAGTGCACTTTCTCCTGCATTATCACACTCGACAGACAGTGCAGAGAGCAGAACCCTGCCGCTGTCAATGCAGAGATTAACGCGCTCATCTATGAACACTCAGATAGCCCCGAAGTGTATGTAGGTGTATCTGTATCTATCCCGTTCAACGCGTCGCAGATCCTGTTCATTGTGTACAACAACCGTATCTACCACATTCCACGCGTTGCAGATCCTATTCATTGTGTACAACAACCGTAACTACCACATTTAACGCGTTGCAGATCCTGTTCATTGTGTACAACAACCGTATCTACCTCATACTACATGTTGCAGATCATGTACATTGTGTACAACAACCGTATCTATCCCGTACTATATGTTGCAGATCCCGTTCATTGTGTACAACAACCATATCTGCCTCACACTACATGTTGCAGATCCTGTTTGAGCTTGGGAAACCTGAGAACCCATGTGAGTGTTTAAGAAATTCCCGACTTGATTGGGATTGGAACACGAGACAACCAGACAGCCGGGCTGTCCACCGCCCTACCGTTTCCCCCATACATCTAGTACCATGCACGTGGCGTGGGAATGTGTCCCTGCACGGATGTCGCTCCTGGTTGTTCCCCTCTGTTCTCGTTTTCATTTTTATTTTAAAGTTGCATATCTTTTACAGGATGTTGCAGTAAACACCAACATTTTACTGCTGTTGTTGATGTCTTGACAAGTTTTACGTTCAGTAGTTTGACATTGCTTTCTGAATGACCGGCTCCCATACCAACACGTTAAAAGCAGTGTGATCGGTCACCGCTGTGTTTCGAACGCAGGTAAGCGGCATTACGAATCGTGCCTGCAACGCCATAGCCTCGTAGGTCGGTCCTCGTTTCAGGG
>JACEFZ010020573.1:40000-85000 GCA_014155875.1 Cepaea nemoralis | reverse complement strand
GTAGACACGGTTAGTGTAGACATAGTTAGTGTTGACATAGTGTAGATATAGTTAATGTAGACATAGTTAATGTAGACATAGTTAGTGTAGACATAGTTAGTGTAGACATGGTTAGTGTTGACATAGTGTAGACATAGTTAGTGTAGACATAGTATAGACATAGTTAGTATAGACATAGTTAGTGTAGACATAAATTGGTGTAGACATAGAGTAGACACGGTTAGTGTAGATATAGTTAATATAGACATAGTTAGTGTAGACATAGTTAGTGTAGACATAGTTAGTGTAGACATCGTTCGTGTAGACATAATTAGTGTAGACATAGTTAGTGTAGATATAGTGTAGACATAGTGTAGACATAGTTAGTGTAGATATAGTGTAGACATAGTTAGTGTAGACATAGTGTAGACATAGTTAGTGTTGACATAATTAGTGTAGACATAACTTAGTGTAGACGTAGATAAGACAAGGTTAGTGTAGACATAGTTAGTGTATACATAGTTAATGTAGACATAGTCAGTGTAGACATAATTAGTGTGGACAGGTTTAGTATAGACATAGTTAATGTAGATATAGTTACTGTTGACATAGTTACGATAGACATAGTGTAGACATAATTAGTGTAGACATAATTAGTGTAGACATAATTAGTATAATTAGTGTAGACATAATTAGTGTAGACATAGTTAGTGTAGACATAATTAGTGTAGACATAATTAGTGTAGATATAGTTAGTGTAGACATAATTAGTATAATTAGTGTAGACATAATTAGTGTAGACATAGTTAGTGTAGACATAATTAGTATAATTAGTGTAGACATAATTAGTGTAGACATAGTTTGTGTAGACATAATTAGTGCAGTATGTTAGTGTAGATATAATTAGTGTAGACATGGCTAGTGTAGACATAGTTAGTGTAGACATAGTTAGTGTAGACATAGTTAGTGTAGACATAGTTAGTGTTGACATAGTTAGTGTTGACATAGTGTAGACAGGTTTAGTATAGACATAGTTAATGTAGACATAGTTAGTCTAGACATAGTTAGTGTAGACATAGTTAGTCTAGACATAGTTAGTGTAGACATAGTTAGTGTAGACATAGTTAGTGTAGACATAGTTAGTGTAGACATAGTTAGTGTAGACATAGTTAGTGTAGACATAGTTAGTGTAGATATAGTTAGTGTAGACATAGTTAGTGTAGACATGGTTAGTGTAGACTTAGTTAGTGTATACATATGTATACATGCATGACTGAGCTACCGTATGACAGTAGACGGTACTACCTGCTTTCTGTCAGCGCCGAATGTTGGGCGGCGCTTACCAAACCCGACACCCCACATTGTGCCAACGGCTTCGGGCGGAAGAGCGCAATTGGGAGGGTACTAGCCTTATCCTGGTGCGAGGAAATGCAACCCAAAGACACAATAAGTCATGGCAGGGCAGACCAGGTCCTAAGCCTTGGTTGGCAGCTGGTCTAGGATCGAAGCTCCGACAGGCGGACAGTTAGAGCATTGCTTTGCTGACCCGGCAGCTTCTGCAGCTTGTCTTGTTCCAGATTATAGATTATAGGTGTCAACTTTCCTCTGGAGTGAAGTAGGCAGGCCGAGAGAGGGATCATGCTTCATGGGCAACACATGGTCTCTATATTTTAGCCCAGGCTTTGTGCTATGGAGAGGCAATATCTCCATCCCTGGTCTTAACCGGTCTCGGAATCAAAGCGAGAGGCAACTGTTACGGGTTATAAGTCCTTGTCAGTTGGCGTAGACATGGGGCGCCACGCGTTGCCTCTGACGGTGGGAGACACCTACAGGTGTCACTGATCAGCTACCGCCCGCCTCAAGCTGGGCAGCCCCAAGCCAATTGGGTGCTGACCCGCCACAGCCTGCCTGATTCAATGGGTGCTTGGGGCTAGGACAAAATCTGAATCGCAGGCTGTAAAACCAATGCACCAGGTACTAATAAAAAGAATAGACACCTCCAGCTACCGCTTACAACCTGGAACGTGAGAACCATGTGTCCAGGATTTTCCACTGACTTGACAAATATTGACGATGTGAGAAAAACGGCTGTGATTGATGCTGAACTCAATCGTCTTAACATTGATATTGCTGGCATGCAGGAGACTCGCCTCGCTGAGGAAGGGTCACTCAGGGAAAACAATTACACCTTTTTTTGGAAGAGAAGAGGACAGGCAGAAAAAAGGCAACATGGTGTGGCTTTGCAGTGAAGAATTCACTACTGGGAATGATTGATATCCCAGCTGGAGGTAATGAAAGATTATTATCACTGCGCTTGGCAACCTTTTGTGGATTTGCCACCATTCTCACTGCATATGCACCGACACTCACTTCCTCTGATGATGTGAAGTATACGTTCTATGAGCAGCTAGACTCTGCGATCAAGGCAGTTCCAAAATCCGACTACATTTATATGCTCGGTGATTTCAATGCTCGTGTGGACAAGGACTCGAGTTCATGGCCAGTGTGCCTTGGAAAATACAACATCGGTCGCATGAATGATAATGCGCAAAGGCTACTGGAGCATTGCACTAGAAATGACCTATGTATTACAAACTCCTTTTTTTTAAACAAAAGAGATGCATAAGGTCACATGGAAACATCCAAGATCCAGCCATTGGCATCGGCTGGACTTCATCATCACATGGAGACAACATCTGAACCATATATCATTGACTCGAAGTTACCACAGTGCTGACTGTGATACAGATCATTCTTTGGTTGTTGCAAGGGTTAGACTGAGACCAAAGAGAATCTACACAGCTAAACACAAGTCTAGCCCCAGGATTAATATTACTAACACTCACAATCCTGGAAAGTGCTTTGAATTTCAACAGCAACTTGAAGACGCTTTCAATGATACATCAGAAAATTGTATAGTAAACGATAAATGGAATAAACTTAACTTAAGGAAACTATTTATAAAACAGCGGTAGGGGTTTACGGCACTGTGGATCATAAGAGGCAGGACTGGTTTGCGGCAAACAGCCAGATACTGCAGCCCTTGATTGATAAAAAGAAGATAGCTTTCTTAAGAAACAAGGAAAGACCAACGCGTAACACTCTGAGTGAGCTGAAGCAAGCGAGGAAGGATGTACGAAAGGCTGCCAGGCAGTGTGCAAATGACTATTGGATCAAGTTATGTGAGTCCATTCAAATCGCAAGTGATAAGGGAAACATCAGAAGCATGTATGAAGGGATAAAGAAAGCCTGTGGTCCAATGATAAAAAAAGTGCACCGCTGAAAACCTTGACTGGAGAAATCATCACTGATAAGAAACAGCAGATGGATAGATGGGTCGAGCACTATTTAGAGCTTTACTCAAGTGAGACCAAGCTAGCGGATGATGCCCTCAACGCCATAGAGGCCCTGCCAACTCTTGACCACCTGGACACACTTCCCACTATAACAGAAGTTAAGTGTGCTATAAATGAGCTTGCATCTGGCAAGGCCCCAGGTAAGGATGGGATTCCAATAGAGTTAATCAGGAGTGGGCAAGACACACTCGCTCTACAGATCCACCAGCTAATAGAGCTATGCTAGCGAGAAGGATAAGTCCCACAGGATTTCAAAGATTCAAACATCATAACGCTGTACAAGAACAAGGGAGATCGGAGCGACTGTAACAACTATAGGGGTATCTCACTTCTGTGTATTGTTGGGAAAGTATTTGCCAGAATTGTCCTGCACAGACTTCAAGTCCTGGGAGATCAAGTCTACCCCGAATCACAGTGCGGCTTCCGTCAGAACCGGTCTACCATTGATATGATATTCTCATTGCGACAGATGCAAGAAAAATGCCGGGAACAAAATCAGCCACTGTTTATTGCCTTCATCGACCTCACAAAGGCATTCGATTTGGTCAGTCGTGAGGGTCTGTTCAAAGCACTAAAGAAGATTGGCTGCCCACCAACTCTTGTCCATTGTGGAATCGTTCCACACAGGCATGAGGGGTATAATCAAGTTTGATGGCTCAATTTCAGAAGAGTTTGAAATCAAGAGTGGAGTTAAGCAAGGTTGTGTACTAGCCCCTACCCTCTTTGGGATATACTTTTCACTTCTACTGAAATATGCCTTTCGTGATCAGGATGACGGTATACACATTCACTCACGCTCAGATGGTGGCCTATATAATGCTCAGAGATTGAAGGCCAAGACCAAAATTAGCAGGGTACTAATCAGAGAGTTGCTTTTTGCGGATGATGCTGCGATTACGACCCACTCTGAGGAAGAATTACAACATCTACTATCATCATTCTCCGATGCTTGTTCTGAATTTGGTTTAACAATTAACAAAAAGAAGACACAGATTATGTCACAAAGTGCACATGCTGTACCATCAATCTTTATTGACGACGCCGAACTGGAAATAGTAGACCATTTTGCATATCTAGGATCAGAGGTAAATAGCAGATTATCCCTCGATCAGGAAATCAACATCAGGATTGGCAAGGCAGCAACAACAATGAACATGTTAGCAAAAAGAGTCTGGGAGAACAGGAAGCTTACTGCCAAGACAAAAGTCCTCGTCTACCAAGCCTGTGTCTTTAGTACTCTTCTTTATGGCAGTGAAACCTGGACAACTTACTCACGCCAAGAGAAACATTTAAACAACTTTCATATGCGGTGTCTGCGAAGAATACTTGGTATTAAGTGGCAAGACAAAATCACAAATACTGAAGTATTGGAAAGATCAGGTTGTGTGACGGTGTATTCCATGCTCAGTCTGCGTAGACTTAGATGGATAGGACACGTTAGGAGGATGGATGATGGTAGAATACCAAAGGACATCTTTTTTGGTGAATTATAGACGGGTAGGAGATCTCAGGGTCGGCCTCTACTACTGAGACAGTATGGAAAACGCTTTTCGCAAACATCGCTCAAACTTACCGGGAGAATATAAAATGGAATATTTTTGAAACCAAAAGGTCAAGGGCCAGGATTGTTTTTAAAATAGTCATAGGTTGAGCGGGAGTGCATGACCGAATAGTGGCAAGGCCATCCTCTATTGTTGACTAGCAGTCTCTCAGGGAGAGGAGTGCCAAATGTATTGTACCTTTGGGTTCAAGCTGTCAGGGGGACAATGGTGAACTTTAGAGGCAGCATAATTTATTAGTACAGGCGGCATTGGAAGCGACCTTGGCTGTCAGAATAACGCCATACTCCCAAAATTTATGGTGGCGGGAAAAGGATGAACTCAGGACCATGAACTTCAGAGACAATGTAGATTTGGGTTAATGATATGATGGTAGTATGCAAATTAAGCAGGGTACGCGAGGTACTGATTGGAGGACAAGGGACAGCGACGTCACGTGATTCAAGAAAGGCGCCAACTCGAGAAGTAATATATACTTTAGGATCCGGTCAGTTGAGACAGTGTGGAACGAGCAAGGGTGCGGTAGCAGCAGATCCGAGGGCTGGGCGGTCGCCCAGCCCAGGAGGAAGTGTGAGTTTGGAACCCCAGCAATGGTTATGTCTATATATCAGGCTGTTTAGTGTCCAGGAAGATGGAGAGGCAGTATTAAAGACGGAAAAGATGCACATATCACGGTTTCGTCTGGACTGCTGAAGTAAAGTAGGATGGTCAAGGATCTGTGAACCATTTATTCCAGATAGATAAATCTGATGGAGTGGAACGCAAATTCCGAGGATCACAAAATGGCGTGCAAGCCATTTGAGAAGGACTGTTGGCTAAAGAAGAGCACTCAGTAGTTGCAGATGATGGCTAACGTCAGATAGGACAACCACTAGCCAGACTGCGATCGGAATCACACGGGAGACACTGCGGTTGGAACCACACAGGAGACTAATGTCAAATACAACTGGAAACCGGTGGTGGGCTCCACGGCAAGCGAGGTTGAAGAGAGCAATCGTATTTCAAATATGGGACCCAGATGATCAACGGGACGGCAGAAGTTGAATGTAAGTTGACATAAGACTTAGACCTAATTAGTTTAATTGTATATGATAATCAAGTATCTTAGTTTAGAGAGCTATAGCAAACTACCATAGGTGAACTTACCGCGTAATCATGAACGACCGACAAATGTCAGGACTGAGTGCAGCGTCCTGCGAAGGGCCCACACCTAACTAGCTAGCTAACTATAATAGCAGTCTAAGCAAGGAAGCATTGGCAAACTACTGAACGTTAACCCGCTAAATGGATCACGACCCGGCAAAGGATCAGGACTGAATGCGACGTCCTTGCATATGACCTATATTTAAATGGCCGAAATAGAGTGTTGGGAGTCATATTAATCGGAGAGATAAGCAGAGTGTGGATAAACTGTAAATGTGCATGTAAATTAAGTAATTGGACTAAAAGATTAATGATAACTAGGCGGGTCAACACGGCATTTAAATACGCGGAGATGGCAGTATTGCAAGGATATAAACACTGCGACCAAACACAGCAGACGGCAGAAGAAGATGGCAAGGCACTCGCGATCACTAGGTCAACCAGACAATAGGTGAGATCGTCGGCCGGAGACGGGACGGACACAGGAAGGAATGTTGTCTTTTGTTCGCTGGACATAGGTGAAAGGAGGTCGCGCTTCTGCTGTTGTGTAGTTAAGGCTGGCCTGGCGTGGTACAGGCCGCGAGTTCAAATCTTCGGGTAAATGGTTAAATACTTAATGTTGGCTGTAGGCGTCGCGTCGGGAAATAGGCGATAATAATATTAGTTAAATATATATAAACGATAAATTACTGTGTTTAAAATACTGTTGTTAATTTATGTTATGGCTAAGATATATTGATACTAGCGTAGATAGGGAAGCAATAGCTGTTAAGGACTTTGTAGGTAGTGAAAGACTAAGGTTGATTGTGACATAAAACTCACGGGTATTGTTTTATAATGTTTCAGACATTGTCTGGGTAAAATGGAGTCACCCAAGCATACCGGGCATACTTGACTAGACAGATATCCATCTGAACAAAATAATCCCTGGGTATATGGATTGACGGATCAATCTGTGGATCAATGGGTATTTGGGCTGAGTACATGTACCACTAATAAGCCTACGGAGAGATAGTTATGAAACAAAGGCCGGTGTAAATCATAGCTTTAGTTCTTTACTTGATGCAGTTAGTAGGTGATTGTAGGTAGTATTTCTCTAACATCTGGTTGCATAGTTTATTATATTATCTACCTCCACCTGGTGACGTCATGCAGTATTGTGTTGTTTTTGGAGTCGATTATACATAGATGTGTCTTCAATGCATGTACTGGTTACTCTATGCGATTATGCTGTAGATTGTCACTCTGTTACTGTTCAGAAGAAAATAAATATAGGTTTGAGTTGCCTTTTATTTCGACTTTCAGTCTGAAGTAATATAATTTAGAGTAGCTTAGAGACCTTGTGAGGCTGTACATCTCTTCTATAACCTAATAACATACACCACGAGACATTGATGGTGCAATAGTAATTAACTATTGTTCTCACGCGGAGACACGAACCTACATCTGTCGTATCCCTTACTCTCATCCTCTTTTTCTCCTTCTCTCTCTCTCCATCTTTCTTTACTATCAAAGGTAGTGTGTAGTAGGCAGAGTTCGACTGAGGAACGAACTTTTAGGCTTCACACTATTTATATCATTTCCCTCATCATTCTTTCTTTCTCTTCTCTCTCTCCTCCCTCCCTCCTCCCTCTTCTTCCTCTTCTTTTCTAGCTGTCACACTACGATACAAAGATGTGTGTAAGCGGGACATGATTGATACAGGCATTGATAATGCACATTGGGAGCAAGTCGCCGCTGAACGTGATGCATGGAGGGCAACTATCAGAAATGGAATAAAGACAAAAGAGAAAATTATTGCAGATAAAGCACACACAGAGCGTGAGAGACGTAAGATGGTGCAAAATGGTGGAAGTGACCATGTTTTCACATGCACCTACTGTGGGCAAACATTTGCAGCAAGAATTGGCCTTACCAGCCATACTCGCCACCGCCATGGATCGTAGTTATTAAGCCTTTTTGAAGCACAATGTACCAAACTATCGTCTGTCAAGACGGAAAGGTGCCAATAAAAGTTAGTGTATACATAGTGTAGACAGACTTAGTGTAGGCATAGTTAGTGTAGACATAGGCAGTATAGGCATAGTTAGTGTAGACATTGGTAGTATAGACATAGTTAGTGTAGACATAGTTAGTGTATACATAGTGTAGACATAGTGTAGACATAGTGTAGACATAGTGTAGACATAGTGTAGACATAGTTAGTGTAGACATAGTGTAGACATAGTTAGTGTAGACATAGTGTAGACATAGTTAGTGTAGACATAGTGTAGACATAGTTAGTGTAGACATAGTGTAGACATAGTTAGTGTAGACATAGTGTAGACATAGTTAGTGTAGACATAGTGTAGACATAGTTAGTGTATACATAGTGTAGACATAGTGTAGACATAGTTAGTGTAGACATAGTGTAGACATAGTGTAGACATAGTGTAGACATAGTTAGTGTAGACATAGTGTAGACATAGTTAGTGTATACATAGTGTAGACATAGTTAGTGTAGGCATAGTTAGTGTAGACATAGGCAGTATAGGCATAGTTAGTGTAGACATTGGTAGTATAGACATAGTTAGTGTAGACATAGTTAGTGTAGACATAGTGTAGACATAGGCAGTATAGGCATAGTTAGTGTAGACATAGTTAGTGTAGACATAGTGTAGACATAGTTAGTGTAGACATAGTTAGTGTAGACATAGTTAGTGTAGACATAGTTAGTGTAGACATAGTTAGTGTAGACATAGTTAGTGTAGACATAGTTAGTGTAGACATAGTGTAGACATAGGCAGTATAGGCATAGTTAGTGTAGACATAGTTAGTATAGACATAGTTAGTGTAGACATAGTTAGTGTATACATAGTGTAGACATATTTAGTGTAGACATAGTGTAGACATAGTTAGTGTATACATAGTGTAGACATAGTTAGTGTAGACATAGTTAGTGTATACATAGTGTAGACATAGTGTAGACATAGTTAGTGTATACATAGTGTAGACATAGTTAGTGTAGACATAGTGTAGACATAGTTAGTGTAGACATAGTGTAGACATAGTTAGTGTAGACATAGTTAGTGTAGACATAGTTAGTGTAGACATAGTGTAGACATAGTTAGTGTATACATAGTGTAGACATAGTTAGTGTAGACATAGTGTAGACATAGTTAGTGTAGACATAGTGTAGACATAGTTAGTGTAGACATAGTGTAGACATAGTTAGTGTATACATAGTGTAGACATAGTTAGTGTAGACATAGTTAGTGTATACATAGTGTAGACATAGTGTAGACATAGTTAGTGTAGACATAGTGTAGACATAGTTAGTGTAGACATAGTTAGTGTATACATAGTGTAGACATAGTTAGTGTAGACATAGTGTAGACATAGTTAGTGTATACATAGTGTAGACATAGTTAGTGTAGACATAGTGTAGACATAGTTAGTGTATACATAGTGTAGACATAGTTAGTGTAGACATAGTTAGTGTAGACATAGGCAGTATAGGCATAGTTAGTGTAGACATAGTTAGTGTAGACATAGTTAGTGTAGACATAGTTAGTGTAGACATAGTTAGTGTAGACATAGTGTAGACATAGTGTAGACATAGTGTAGACATAGTGTAGACATAGTGTAGACATAGTTAGTGTAGACATAGTTAGTGTAGACATAGTCAGTTGAGACATAGGGTAGACATGGTTAGTGTAGACATAGGGTAGACATAGAGTGTGTACACGGTTAGTGTAGACAGGGTTAATGTAGACAGGGTTATTTAGACAGGGTAATACAGACAGGCTTAGTGTAGAGATAGTAGAGACAGGGTTAATGTAGACACGGTTAGTGTAGACAAGGTAAGTGTAGACAGGGTTAATGTAGACAGAATAATGTTTAATCGCAGTCAATGGTCAATACTGACATGATTTGCTGGCCACAATTAGACGCCGTCCTTATCTGCGATGACGATGTTCGACACATGCTCCCTAGTCGTGCATGACGTTTGACACCACACCGTGCTATCAACTTGACGTCAGTGGTGTACGACGTTTCGTCAGACAGTGCTATCAGCTTGACGTCATTCATGTGTGACGTTTGGTCAGGTTATGCTATCAACTTGACGTCAGTCGTGGTTGACGTTTAACTAGACAGCACAGATAACCTGGAGTTAGTTTACTATCGTATGTCTTCCACCCGAACAAAATCACCATGCTAAAACTTTTCTCTTCTACCCTAAGGTGTGAAAACACCGTGCTGTATTGTTTACTCATTCATATTCTACCCAGGGCCGGCTCCATGGCCGAGGGGTCAGCAGCTTTCTCCGCTAACCCCGAATACTCTCGTCACGTGACGCGACGAGAATTAACAGTGGTTCGAATCGCAAAAGTGACTTATGAGAGTATGGAGCCGGTCGCTCAGAAAGTCGTGGCGTGCTGATGAGCGTAATCTAGCCTAGGAATCAACATACAGCTGAAAGATGCTGGTGTTGACCGCAATATCCTGAAACAGGATGGAAACGCGGAAAAAAAAAAAATTCTACCCAGGGCTGTAACGTCTTAAGGTTGGCAAAAGTGTCGTCTGCGCACCAAGTAATACCTGGAGATCGTAAGGTGTGTAGGAGCATGATCGCCCGCGCCTGTCGGCAACGCACACACTTATGAGCCACAGTTTGCAGGTATGAGCTACAGCGGACTGCGTGTGTAAACTGAACAGAAAGAGAACTTTGTGATATTTTCACTGAATAAATCCCACGGGTGGGAGTATGGAGGGGGCATTATTATTTATGATGACAAACATTCAGGATCGCTATAGATTAAACACGGTCATAGATCTGCTTATTGGATCTGGCATCTCGTCCTGTCCCTAATCGTCTTGATGTCCCACGGACTCTTCCACCACCACTGCAGCGCACCCGAACACTTGCCCTGAGTGTGCTCACCCCAAGAATGAAGTCATTAATGTTGTCTATGAGCAAGGACAACACACTGGTCTCCTAATGAGGTCATTAATGTTGGTCTATGAGCAAGAACAACACACTGGTCTCCTAATTAGGGCCAACTGTTTGATTCCCAGGGCGGCACCCGCCGGTAGACCTGGAATGTTCCACAACTTGTCACCTAGCCTAGGAATCAACTGCAAACACTGGACCGGCTGATGACCAAACAAAAGTGTCACCACGATTGGCGCAGTCTGTATGTGGCAGTGCTCTCAGCTACACGCAGTGTTCATTCAGTGTTGCCAACAATCTTTCCTGAATGTTTATTTAACGTTCATGTTTTGTCTGGGAGCTTTTCTCTTCTGGTAACTGTTTATTGTTGTGGGGCAGGCATCTGACACAGACGTACGGCGCGCGTGCCGAGCATGGCGCGTGGAGTGCTCTTCAATGGCACGCTGAGTGAATATACATACAGTATCAGATCTTTAAAAAAAAAAAGAAAAAAACTTTGACTGTTTAATTAACAAGAGGCATGTAATTTCAATAAAGCTGTTCCCGACTTTACCTCCTGCAACAGGAAAGCTACAAGACAATGGAGGCCAGAATGTGTCATTGACGCAAGCTGTATGGGAGTATGGGGCAACAACGTCTGAACTTAACGAAGCTATATTTCCGCTTTGTCCTTAATTCTCTCCTCCGACCAGCCTTACCACCAACTCTGTAGTTGTGTCAGCTCTCATTTACATTTCAGTACAGTCCGTTGATCGTAGCGCAAATTGTCTTAGTATGATGATATTTTACGGTACCGTTCTCATCTCTCAATCAGGCAGAACTCGATTCACATTCGTCTCTGGACTATTGGACACACGAGTGTCGGCAGGACCATGGTGGACCTAGGCTGGCTTAGATACGGCAAACTGGACCTAGACTGACTTAGATAAGGCAACTGGACTTAGGGTGGCTTAGATACGGCAAACTGGACCTAGGGTGGCTTAGATACGGCAAACTGGACCAGACTGGCTTAGATACGGCAAACTGGACCTAGACTGGCTTAGATACGGCAAACTGGACATAGGGTGGCTTAGATACGGCAAACTGGACCAGACTGGCTTAGATACGGCAAACTGGACCTAGACTGGCTTAGATACGGCAAACTGGACCTAGGGTGGCTTAGATACGGCAAACTGGACCAGACTGGCTTAGATACGGCAAACTGGACCTAGGGTGGCTTAGATACGGCAAACTGGACCAGACTGGCTTACATACGGCAAACTGGATCTAGGGTGGCTTGGATACGGCAAACTGGACCTAGGGTGGCTTAGATACGGCAAACTGGACCAGACTGGCTTAGATACGGCAAACTGGACCTAGACTGGCTTAGATACGGCAAAACTGGACCTAGGGTGGCTTAGATACGGCAAAACTGGACCAGACTGGCTTAGATACGGCAAACTGGACCTAGACTGGCTTAGATACGGCAAACTGGACCTAGGGTGGCTTAGATACGGCAAACTGGACCAGACTGGCTTAGATACGGCAAACTGGACCTAGACTGGCTTAGATACGGCAAACTGGTCCTAGGGTGGCTTAGATACGGCAAACTGGACCAGACTGGCTTAGATACGGCAAACTGGACCTAGGGTGGCTTAGATACGGCAAACTGGACCAGACTGGCTTAGATACGGCAAACTGGACCTAGACTGGCTTAGATACGGCAAAATGGACCTAGGGTGGCTTAGATACGGCAAACTGGACCAGACTGGCTTAGATACGGCAAACTGGACCTAGACTGGCTTAGATACGGCAAACTGGACCAGACTGGCTTAGATACGGCAAACTGGACCTAGACTGGCTTAGATACGGCAAACTGGACCTAGGGTGGCTTAGATACGGCAAACTGGACCAGACTGGCTTAGATACGGCAAACTGGACCTAGACTGGCTTAGATACGGCAAACTGGACCTAGACTGGCTTAGAAACGGCAAACTGGACCTAGGCTGGCTTACGACAAATTGGATCTAGGCTGGCATAGATACGGCAAACTGGATCTAAACTGGCTTAGATACGGCAAACTGGACCTTTACTGGCTTAGATACGGCAAGCTGTACCCAGGCTGGCTTAGATACGGCAAATTGGACCCAGGCTGGCTTAGATACGGCAAACTGGACCTAGGCTGGCTTAGATACGGCAAATTGGACCTAGGCTGGCTGAGTTACGACAAACTGGACCCAGGCTGGCTTATATACGGCAAACTAGCATCCGCAGATTCACTGTTTGAGTTTGAAATGTGTGTGTTGTGTCGACTGTATAGCTCTCTTGTTTGAGATATCAATGTATGTTATGTCGACATATGGCTCTTTCATTTGTGACTGCAATATATCTTATGTTGACATATAGCTCGCACATGTGTTACTACAATGTATGCTATGTCGATATATAGCTATTTCGTTTGTGGCTACAATATATGTTATGTCGATATTTAGCTCTCTCATTTGTGACTATACTGTATATGTTATGTCGATATTAAGCTCTCTCATTTGTGACTATACTGTATATGTTATGTCGATATTTAGCTCTCTCATTTGTGACTATACTGTATATGTTATGTCGATATTTAGCTCTCTCATTTGTGACTATACTGTACATGTTGTGTCGATATTTAGCTCTCTCATTTGTGACTATACTGTATATGTTATGTTGACATTTAGCTCTCTCATTTGTGACTATACTGTATATGTTATGTTGACATTTAGCTCTCTCATTTGTGACTATACTATGTATGTCATGTCGACATTTAGCTCTCTCAGAAAAGACAGTAAACCAACAAACAGTTGACTGAACATAAGACCGAGTTTGTATGTTTGATCTTTATCATATGTATTATACACAGTGTATCAGTTACAGTGTGTCATTCTTATATTACAAGTTGAATATAATTGTTCAAACATTTGGCATAATGTAGGACGGGCCTGCGTGCCCAATTTTTACCCCCTTAAATACAAACTTCGTTGGTTTGTAATAATCTCAGCTGTTCGATGTTTTCACGATAACGGATTTATTCAGTAACTAAGCACGGGGAACAAAATCCATAGTACATGTGAAGGTAGAAGACTTAGAAATCACGTTCTGTAGTATTATATGAGAGCCAGGGAAAGCACCTACAACTGGCACAGCCAGGCGGCGCCATGTTGACTCATCGTGCTGCCCGGAAGTCCCGGCTCCGGTGTCGGAAACGGAAACTGTTTGTTCTGCTATTAGCAGTCCCGAGCTAAAGTCTGCCTGCACGTGTGGTTGGTTAACCTTCCTCAACATTGAGAAATATACTTTCAATACTGCACAGGGTTGCCAGGCTCAGCTTTCATGGGTTGTGGGACGCCGTCCATGAATGGGTGTCACGGTCCGATATTCCCGTTATATCAAAGATAACATCAAGAATATAGTTATTTGACTGATAGTGTAGAGGTAAACACAGACCAAAGAATGGATAGAGTACGGTAGTTGTTGACATGAAACTAAGAACTCATAGTATCAAGCACAAACGTTAGGAAGGGAAGGTCCCGACTGGAGAGTCTTGGTTATCATAGACAATAACGTTAGGAAGGGAAGTGCTGGAGAGTCTTAGTTACCATAGACAATAACGTTAGGAAGGGAAGTGCTGGAGAGTCTTGGTTATCATAGACAATAACGTTAGGAAGGGAAGTGCTGGAGAGTCTTGGTTACCATAGACAATAACGTTAGGAAGGGAAGTGCTGGAGAGTCTTAGTTACCATAGACAATAACGTTAGGAAGGGAAGGTCCCGACTGGAGAGTCTTGGTTATCATAGACAATAACGTTAGGAAGGGAAGTGCTGTGAGAGTCTTGGTATCATAGACAATAACGTTAGGAAGGGAAGTGCTGGAGAGTCTTGGTTATCATAGACAATAACGTTAGGAAGGGAAGTGCTGGAGAGTCTTGGTACCATAGACAATAACGTTAGGAAGGGAAGTGCTGGAGAGTCTTGGTTACCATAGACAAAACGTTAGGAAGGGAATGTGCTGGAGAGTCTTGGTTATCATAGACAATAACGTTAGGAAGGGAAGTGCTGGAGAGTCTTGGTTACCATAGACAATAACGTTAGGAAGGGAAGTGCTGGAGAGTCTTAGTTACCATAGACAATAACGTTAGGAAGGGAAGGTCCCGACTGGAGAGTCTTGGTTATCATAGACAATAACGTTAGGAAGGGAAGTGCTGGAGAGTCTTGGTTATCATAGACAATAACGTTAGGAAGGGAAGTGCTGGAGAGTCTTGGTTATCATAGACAATAACGTTAGGAAGGGAAGTGCTGGAGAGTCTTGGTTACCATAGACAATAACGTTAGGAAGGGAAGTTGCCGACTGGAGAGTCTTGGTTACCATAGACCATAACGTTAGGAAGGGAAGTGCTGGAGAGTCTTGGTTATCATAGACAACAACGTTAGGAAGGGAAGTGCTGGAGAGTCTTGGTTACCATAGACAATAACGTTAGGAAGGGAAGTGCTGGAGAGTCTTGGTTACCATAGACAATAACGTTAGGAAGGGAAGTGCTGGAGAGTCTTGGTTACCATAGACCACAACGTTAGGAAGGGAAGTGCTGGAGAATCTTGGTTACCATAGACAATAACGTTAGGAAGGGAAGTGCTGGAGATCAGGAGATCTACCAGGTCCCCTATTGGAGCCTTGTTTACTGTGTCACATAGAGATAAATCTCTCTACCAGGTGCCATATTGGAGCCTTGTTTACAGTGTCACACAGAGAGAAATCTCTCTCCAGGTCCCCTATTGGAGCCTTGTTTACAGTGTCACACAGAGAGAAATCTCTCTACCAGGTCCCATATTGGAGCCTTGCTTACAGTGTTACACAGAGAGAAATCTCTCTACCAGGTCCCATATTGGAGCCTTGTTTACAGTGTCACACAGAGAGAAATCTCTCTACCAGGTCCCCTATTGGAGCCTTGCTTACAGTGTCACACAGAGAGAAATCTCTCTACCAGGTCCCATATTGGAGCCTTGTTTACAGTGTCACACAGAGAGAAATCTCTCTACCAGGTCCCATATTGGAGCCTTGTTTACAGTGTCACACAGAGAGAAATCTCTCTCCAGGTCCCCTATTGGAGCCTTGTTTACAGTGTCACACAGAGAGAAATCTCTCTACCAGGTCCCATATTGGAGCCTTGCTTACAGTGTTACACAGAGAGAAATCTCTCTACCAGGTCCCATATTGGAGCCTTGTTTACAGTGTCACACAGAGAGAAATCTCTCTACCAGGTCCCCTATTGGAGCCTTGCTTACAGTGTCACACAGAGAGAAATCTCTCTACCAGGTCCCATATTGGAGCCTTGTTTACAGTGTCACACAGAGAGAAATCTCTCTACCAGGTCCCATATTGGAGCCTTGTTTACAGTGTCACACAGAGAGAAATCTCTCTACCAGGTCCCCTACTGGAGCTTTGCTTACAGTGTCACACAGAGAGAAATCTCTCTACCAGGTCCCATATTGGAGCCTTGTTTACAGTGTCACACAGAGAGAAATCTCTCTACCAGGTCCCATATTGGAGCCTTGTTTACAGTGTCACACAGAGAGAAATCTCTCTCCAGGTCCCCTATTGGAGCCTTGTTTACAGTGTCACACAGAGAGAAATCTCTCTACCAGGTCCCATATTGGAGCCTTGTTTACAGTGTTACACAGAGAGAAATCTCTCTACCAGGTCCCATATTGGAGCCTTGTTTACAGTGTCACACAGAGAGAAATCTCTCTACCAGGTCCCCTACTGGAGCCTTGCTTACAGTGTCACACAGAGAGAAATCTCTCTACCAGGTCCCCTATATTGGAGCCTTGCTTACAGTGTCACACAGAGAGAAATCCATAACATCTAGCAGCCAGTTTCGACCCGACGATCTTCATACGGCACCCGGCTCCACGACCTGAGTCCCGCCACCATTGTTGTATTTGTACTATAGATCTGTAAGAGACACGACCGACACTCACTTCTCGCGGAAAACATCTTCTAAAAGCTGTGTTTTGCTTTTAATAACAGAAAATCAGCCGCCGACGCTCCATATTCACAGCCTAACCGCCGCTAATTGCTCTAATTACCTATTCGCGGCAAGTGGCGCTTTCGTCGACTCCACATTTACCTGCGCGCTGAAGTTTGTAAAAAATATCCCAGGTAATTATAGGGCTGGGTTGGCCGCAGGAAACCCTGGCTCAGTGTGGATGTTTGACACCAACAACATGGGACAATGAACACCCAACAGTTGAGTCTGCCACCCTCCACCTGGGATCACGTGAGTCGGCACGGCTGGCAGCAGCCGACACATCCCGCCTAGCGCCGTGTAAGCTGTTCATGACTTCTGATTGGGAATGGATCGATGCCCCAGAGTTGTGCCAGCAATCGCTTGGTTCTCAGGAGCATCCCCACAACTGGGTCTAGTGTGGGTTACTAGAAACATCCCCACAACTGGGTCTAGTGTGAGTTACTAGAAACATGCCCACAACTGGGTCCATTGTTGGTTATTAGAAACATTCCCACAACTGGGTCTAGTGTGGGTTACTAGAAACATTCCCACAACTGAGTCTAGTGTGGGTTACTAGAAACATTCCCACAACTGGGTCTAGTGTGGGTTACTAGAAACATTCCCACAACTGGGTCTAGTGTTGGTTACTAGAAACATTCCCACAACTGGGTCTAGTGTGGGTTACTAGAAACATTCCCACAACTGGGTCTAGTGTGGGTTACTAGAAACATGCCCACAACTGGGTCTAGTGTGGGTTACTAGAAACATCCCCACAACTGGGTCTAGTGTGGGTTACTAGAAACATCCCCATAACTGGGTCTAGTGTGGGTTACTAGAAACATCCCCATAACTGGGTCTAGTGTGGGTTACTAGAAACATCCCCACAACTGGGTCTAGTGTGGGTTACTAGAAACATCCCTACAACTGGAAACATCCCCACAACTGGGTCTAGTGTCGGTTACTAGAAACATCCCCACAACTGGGTCTAGTGTGGGTTACTAGAAACATCCCCACAACTGGGTCCATTGTGGGTTACTAGAAACATCACCACAACTGGGCCTAGTGTGGGTTACTAGAAACATCCCCACAACTGGGTCTAGTGTGGGTTACTAGAAACATTCCAACAACTGGGTCTAGTGTGGATTACTAGAAACATCCCCACAACTGGGTCTAGTGTGGGTTACTAGAAACATTCTCACAACTGGATCTATTCTGGGGTACTAGAAACATGCCCACAAATGGGTCTAGTGTGCGTTACTAGAAACATCACAACTGGGTCTAGTGTGGGTTAATAGAAACATCCCCAAAACTGGGTCTATTATTGGTTACTAGACACATCCCCACAATTGGGTCTAGTGTGGGTGTCTATAATGATCCCCACAACTGGATCCATTGTGGGTTACTAGAAACATCCCCACAACTGGGTCTAGTGTGCGTTACTAGAAACACCACAACTGGATCTAGTGTGGGTTACTAGAACCATCCCCAAAACTGGGTATACTATTGGTTACTAGACACATCCCCACAATTGGGTCTAGTGTGGGTTTCTATAATGATCTCCACAACTGGGTCCATTGTGGGTTACTAGAAACATCCCAACAACTGGGTCCATTGTGGGTTACTAAAAACATGCCCAAAACTGGGTCTAGTGTGGGTTTCTAGACACATCCCTACAAATTAATCTATGTGTGAGATCATGAGTCTACGTGCGGGTGATCCAGGGAACTAGTGTCTGGGCCAACCTTAAGTGTGGGTAATCCAGGAAAATAGTGTAGTGAGCGTGATCCAGGGAAATAGTGTCGAAACCCACCTTTCAATCAATCAGCCACGGAAGAAGATACACGCGTAAGTTATGTGTGTGTGGGGGGGGGGGGGGAGGGTGCAGCCGTGGAGGGGGGATGCACAGGCGAAAGTATATGATCACATCACAAATTGTTCTTTTACACAGTATTTCACACACACACACACACACACACACACACACACACACACACACACACACACACGAGCACATACGCACATATGCACACACACTCTCACACACACGCTCCTACTCCAACTCAAGTGTATAATTCTCGAAATTACAAGTATATCAATGACAGGTGTATCAGTGACAGGTATATCATGGACAGGTGAATTATTGATATGTGTATCAGTGACATATGTATCATGGACAGATGTATCAGTGACAGTGTGAGATGTCCCGGGTTCAAATCCCGGACGAGCTCCCCATCGTTGGCAATTACTCTTTTACAAGCTGGTTGAAGCAGTATTGACACATTATCACGATACAGCAAAGCAGACTGTCGAATAAGAACGAACACTGACGTCCTCGGGTCAAACACTTTAATGGATACTTTAATATGGATATATCTATATAACAGCATGTGATTGCCATGAGGCAATATAAGGCTTACAGCATTTAGCTTACAGGTTGACAGAAGGTCTACGGTAAAAGACCAATAAATGGAAAAGTGAGAACAAGTCAGGCAACAACAAGTAACTGACACGCTCTGATAAAGCGTGTAAAGGTAGATCGGGCGCATGATGATGATGAATAGCACTTTTTTTTCTTTTTTTTTAGCATATCCTTTACAGGACTTAGCTGTCAACACCAACATCTTTCAGCTGTATGTTGATCTCTTGGCAAGATTACGCTTAGTAGTTTGCCATTGCTTTCTGAGCGGCCGGCTCACATACCCCGTAAGTTACCGATGCGATTCGAACCACTGCTGATTTGAACCGTCATCACGTTACCGACGAGAGTATACGAGATTACGGAGAAAAGTCATAACCTCTAAGCCACGAAGCCAGCGAATAGCACTAAGGGAGGCTATTTAAGAAAGTTGTGTATCACGTGGCCGGAATAGGGTGGTTCACGTTAAAAGTGACAATTGAAGTTAGTTAGGTCTGGAGCATTGACAAGAACGGACGTGTGGAAGTTTTTCTGTGGCAATGAAATGGTTTCCGAACGTAAGTGTGAAAGCTTTATTAACTTGTGATAACGGGCCAGCAGATTGTGTAATGGCTTATGAAAGCGCAAAGTGATTTGAGCCATTGGCCATCGCTCGTACAACAAGCACCTGCGACAAATGTTGACGTCAATCCTGCACCGCACGAGAAATGTTCGGAGCTGAACATAGCACGCTAACTCGATGCGTCGTTCGCCAGCCACCAAGAAGTAAGCAAGTGAGTGGTTTGTAGATATACAGTATTCTGAGGGCACATATGAATGACAGTCTACAGTAACGATTGTATCATCTGAAAATGGTCAAGTTGTAATCCGAGACTGCATTTGTAATATTATTAATAATTATTTGTGAAACTACCTGCCCTCCTAGCAACATGGGAACTGGTGGTAATGTCTCGTGATACAACTGTGTGTAATAAAGTAAGGTGAACAAGGACGACTGGAGTTACTTGACTTCTTTTGTACCTCTGTGATTCTGCTTCGCTATCTACACAGACGAGCCACTCAAGAAATATACATGAAACCCCAGTAGAGGTGTGGCAGTGATCAATCATGAATGCTTCATTTCCTGTATTAGGATGGCAGAGGACGTCCTCTTAATATATATAATGTCTGTCTTAAACAGCTATTTAGTCCCAAGTACAGACACCGATAGTTTCAGTCGATGTGCATCACTCAAAGTCACACACAAATAGTTACTCTTAGCATCTATGCCAACTTACGGGAATGACGTGAAGGACTGGCCATTTTGGATCGACTGGGCCACCAATTGGACTGCCACAGATTCGCTTCATTTGCCTCGCATTCATCTTGGATGCTTGATCGATAGTTCTATCTTGTTGCACTATATCTGTACCAACATTTGGACTTGCTTCTTTCAACTTCTTCGCTGGTTAACACTGCTGAAAATACTTTCACGTCCGTTCAGTTCAACACCTCTGGCCTAACTCTCGTTCCTGAAGTTTCTCCTGCGTGACGTCACTTTCCGTCACGTGGTGTTCCCGAGGAGACATCCTCGGCTACTTTTACTTTCGTTTTCAGCGTCTCAATGCTGAGTTCTGTTCAACCTTTTGCGTGTCCCATCTTCTACCACGATTTCGTGGAGAATCTAACTGTTCTCTTGTTAATACTAATCTAGCTTGTTCTTGTTAACCATTGATAAATGGCAGTGTATCAGTGACATATGTATCATTGCCATGGAGCAGATGGGGTGACCATTGAGCCTTTCCATCGTATACTGGCGAAAGTCATAACCACTTAAACTCGAGCTTCCTGGGCAACAGGTCCCTTCGGGGTCCTGGCTAAAGTCAGTAGGATCGCTGATTTCTCCGAAGTCGGAGAGTGTCTAACTGATCTAAGGTGACGTTTTGCGCTTGCACCAAAACGTCTTGCACACTTTTCATGCCTTTGTAACCTATGCCGTGCAAAGTGTCTTACAATCCTCTCGCTTTTCACGTCTTGTCACAGGACTGTGCAAGGCTCTAAGCTACCTGTACTCAATAACCCATAGCCTGACCCAGGTCCATGGCAATCATGGACAGGTGTATCAGTGACATGTCTATCAACGACATATGCATCATGGACAGGTGTATCAGTGACAGGTGTATCGGTGACAGGCGTATCGGTGACAGGTGTATCAGAGACAGGTCTATCAGTGACAGGTGTATTAGTGACAGAAGTATCAGTGATAGGTGTATCAGAGACAGGTGTATCAGAGACATGTGTACAGTGACAGGTGTATCAGAGACATGTGTATCAATGACAGGCGTGGGACGCAGAGGTGATTCCAAGGCACCAGGGCCAGGTTCTGTACTGGCCAAGACAAACTAGCTCAGTGGTTCTCAACCTTTTTTGGCCCGTGCCCCCCTTCACCATATTTTCAGAATGTCATTCCCCCCCCCCTTTTTTTTTTGTATTTCCTACCTAAAAATGTGGCCCGTGCCCCTCTTCACCATATTTTCAGAACGTCATTCCTCCCTTTCGTATTTCCTACCTAAAAATCCCGCCCCTGCCCCTACACAGTATACGTAATAATGGAAGCTAAATTTAATAACGTACTAAAACAAGCCCAGACGTCCACATGAAACGTGATTTGTGGGTCTACTTACTTTATAAAATGAATTTAAGGAGGGTGAGACGTACAGAACCGTACAGTATGAAGGGAAAAACAATATCAAGTAATCGGTTCTTGTATTAACGCGATCTTGAAATAATAATGACAGATGTATCAGAGACATGTGTATCAGTGACAGGTGTATCAGAGACATGTGTATCAGTTACAGGTGTATCAGAGACATGTGTATCAGTGACAGGTGTATCAGCGACAAATGTGTCATGGACAGGTGTATCATGGACAAATGTATCATGGACAGGTGCATCAGTGACAGATGTATCAGTGACATATACATCAGTGATAGATGTATCAGAGACAGGTGTATCATGGACAAGTGTCTCATGGACAGATGTATTATGGACAGATGTATCATGGGCAGATGTATCAGTGACAGGTCTGCAGTAACAATTGTATCAGTGACAGGTCTGCAAGTAACAATTGTATCAGTGACAGGTGTATCAGTGACAGGCGTATTAGTGACAAATATATAATGGACATGTGTACCATAGACAAGTGTATCATGGACAGGCGTATCAGTAACTGGTGTATCATAGACACGTGTATCAGGGACAGGTCTATCAAAACAGGTGTATCATGGACAGGTGTATCAGTGACAGATGTATCATAGACAGGTGTATCAGTTACAGGTGTATCAGTGACAGGTTTATCAGCGACAGGTGTATCAATGACAGGTGTATCAGAGACAGATGTATGAGAGACACGTGAGTCGGTGACAGGTTAATTATCGACATGTAAATTATAGACAGGTGTATCAGTGACAGGTGTATCAGTGACAGGTTTATCAGAGACAGGTGTATCAGTGACAGGTGTATTATAGACAACTGTATCACGGACAGGTGTATCAGTACCGCTTGGCCTTTGTTATCACCTGGTCTATGTGCACATTATAAGCAAGGCTTCGATCAAACCGTATCCCCAGGTAATTCATTGTCTGCGTTCTTTCCACCGTCTCTGAACACAGCATTACAGTTGGTGTTGGAGTGTTGACAATATGATTATTCAACGAGAACCAAGTCACTGTTGCCTTTGTTGGGTTGACCATTGCCCCAGCTTCAACACACCAAGTACTTATGCGATTGAGTTCGGTTTATAGTTCCACAGCAACCTGCTCTCTATCCTTACCCTGGCGATACACTAAAACATCGTCGGCATATGACAATGTCCTACCAGGTCCAGTGATCTGCTCACTGGTGATTCTCACTGTGTAGGCGTTGAACAGTACCGGAGCATAGTGAAATTATAAAGGTGAAGAGCAGCAGGTTAAAAAGAGGACGGTCGTGGATGGGTCAAGCCGAAGACATTCTTCAACAGGTGTGTTCACTTGAGGACTTAGAACCTGGCGAAGAGTGGGTACAAGTGCCAACAGATTTCTGCACATCCTTTTCAGTTTGCATCCAACTAGACAGAAAATGCAGACAAGAAAATCCGACTGCTGTGGAGGCGAAAGTACAAGCGTTTATTTTCGAGAATTCGCTGGATGGTAATGCTGTCATTTACACAGATGGGTCAGTCGTCCGACATGTCAGAAGCTCATGGGCCTTTACGGCTCAGGCCGGAGGGAGAATTATGAAGGAGGACTCTGGTGCTTTTGCTGAGACCACAAGTAGCCTGACTATGGAAGTCATGGCAGTAAGTAAAGCAATAACATGGCTCGAGACACAGACATTCACCAGGGCATGTTTCCTTAGCGACTCAATGAGCATGCTCAAGAGGATAGATATGATGGTTGGATCCGAAGAGAATGGTTGCTGTCTCTGGAGCGGTCTCGGCTGGCGAAGATTAGCTTCATCTTCATGCCAGGGCATGCAGGAGTACAAGGAAATGAGCGGGCTGACAAGCTCGCATGTAAGGCTACTGTGGAAGGCAGACGAGCCATGGACCAGGCTGACATTCTGAATGCTCTACGAGAAGTAAGACTTTTGCGAGAACGAAGTGATGACTGTGAATCTACAACCATGGCCAGACTGCGAGAACAGCAAATTAAAAGAGGGGTGGCCAAACAAGAACACTACTCAGGAAGCCAAAGAAGATTGATAAACCACCACAGAACTGATGTCGTTAGCCGCTACACGCTGCGGGATTTGCTGAGGAGGGGATCCGAGCACTTATGGACTGAATGGTTCGATGTGCAATGAGGATGATCTGTCGACTAACTAACTAACTAACTAACTAACTAACTAACTAACTAACTAACTAACTATATACCAGAGAGATATATGAGTGACATATCACAGTTGCCTATATATCAGTGAGATATCTGAGTGACATATCACAGTTGCCTATATACCAGTGAGATATCTGAGTGACATCACAGTTGCCTATATACCAGTGAGATATCTGAGTGGCATATCACAGTTGCCTATATATCAGTGAGATATCTGAGTGACATATCACAGTTGCCTATACATCAGTGAGATATCTGAGTGACATATTACAGTTGCCTATACATCAGTGAGATATCTGAGTGACATATCACAGTTGCCTATATACCAGTGAGATATCTGAGTGACATATCACAGTTGCCTATATACCAGTGAGATATCTGAGTGGCATATCACAGTTGCCTATATACCAGTGAGATATCTGAGTGACATATCACAGTTGCCTATATACCAGTGAGATATCTGAGTGACATATCACAGTTGCCTATATACCAGTGAGATATCTGAGTGACATATCACAGTTGCCTATATACCAGTGAGATATCTGAGTGACATATCACAGTTGCCTATATACCAGTGAGATATCTGAGTGACATATCACAGTTGCCTATATACCAGTGAGATATCTGAGTGACATATCACAGTTGCCTATATACCAGTGAGATATCTGAGTGACATATCACAGTTGCCTATACATCAGTGAGATATCTGAGTGACATATCACAGTTGCCTATATACCAGTGAGATATCTGAGTGACATATCACAGTTGCCTATATACCAGTGAGATATCTGAGTGACATATCACAGTTGCCTATATACCAGTGAGATATCTGAGTGACATATCACAGTTGCCTATATACCAGTGAGATATCTGAGTGACATATCACAGTTGCCTATATACCAGTGAGATATCTGAGTGACATATCACAGTTGCCTATATACCAGTGAGATATCTGAGTGACATATCACAGTTGCCTATACATCAGTGAGATATCTGAGTGACATATCATAGATGCCTATACATCAGTGAGATATCTGAGTGAGATATGACAGTTGCCTATATACCAGTGAGATATCTGAGTGAGATATCACTGTTGCCTGTTTTTCAGTGAGATATCTGAGTGACATATCCATTACAGGACATCCCAATCAAATCCAGAACTTTTGGCTGTTTGTGATTTCTTGGCAAGTTTATATTCAGTAGCTTGCCATTGCTTTCTCAACGACCGCCACTCATAACATTTAATGAAAAACCAACGCAAAGCGGTCTGCTGTCAAATCGACAGCTACTGTGTTTCGACGATAGTTTGTAAAATGGAGTTTTACCTCTCCTGAACTCAAAGCCTGAGCTGAGTTTAGATACATTGTGGTGACCTTGTAGCATGATCCCTCTCACGGCCTACCTAGGTTACTCAAGAGGAAAAGTAACTTCAATACATCTTGAACAAGACAAGCTGCAAAAGCTGCCGGATCAGCAAAGCAATACTCTAACTGTCCGCCTGTCGGAGCTTCCTTCCTAGAACAGTTGACGACCAAGGCTTAGGGCCTGGTCTGCGCTGCCACAACATTTAGTCTTTAGGTTGCAATTCCTCGCACCAGAGTAAGCGTTGTACACCCCCCCCCCCCCCCCCAACTTGCGTTCCTCCTCCCGAAACCTTTGGCACAATGTGGGGTGTGGGGTTTGATGGGCGCCGTCCAACATTTGGCGCTAACAGAAAGTTGGTAGTACCGTCTATTGTCATATGGTAGCTCAGTCATATCTGACTATGACCTGGCGTTACAATTAAGTAATTAGCTAAGTAATGTCCCCCCAATTGGGACCCAGTTTAAGGATGGCAGATACAATGACGGCATCTTCTCCTGCCTGTCGCTGTGAGGATCAGACGTGGGCAAGACGCAGGGACGGGTGGGTGTGTCACTGACATAAGCTGACAACCGGAACTGAGAAGAGCCCTGCTGTCAGGTGTGTGTGGAGGCTGGTGCCCTGTGTGGTTATTTTGCCACCGCGGGGCACCTTTGATGCCTCTGCATGTTCATAGAAAGACTTCTTACCGCCGCGTACTTGCAGCTGTTGATCATATTCCTTGCCACCCCTACCAGGCGCAACCAGCTCGTGCGGACGTCTCCGGCACGAGGATTAGTGGCATTAACATTCCTGGGGATCTAGAATGTTCATAATTGTGATCTCTTGAAAAGATTTAATTTCAGGGAGGAAAAGCTTCAATGTTTAGCCAAATCATGTCTTCAATGACGCTTTGAAATCCTGAGACCATTTTGATAAAAATTCACGTCATTCACAAAAGGATTTAGTTTGTAGGCGCGAGAATTGTTTACCTACATTTCAATGACAAACCCGCCAGCGGTACATCAAAGGACTGGCGCGGAAGCCGACAAAAGACGGTGTTTTCAGAGGACTAATGCTCAGTTAAAATTAAAATATATTTTGCTGGCGGAATTTTATTTTAAAAAATGTATTACAAGCACCCATTTGGCGAGGAAACTATCTGAGATAATTACCTGGTGAATTGTTCATTCAAGGGTCACACAGATTGACGATGAATATGAAATACTTTCCGAGCGGATGGGAACAGCGGTAGAAACTAGCCTGCAGCATATAAACAGACGGCAAAAGGGGGCAGTCTTCACTACCATGTTGGTCCATTGTTGCTCTATAACATGCCCGGGGCTTGGCTCTCGCAGAATACAGCCGTCCTATAGACGCGACTCATCACAGAAATTTAGTTGGAAATTAAGTCAATTTAGCTCCTTTCTGGGTTCATTTACTTGTCCTTTTGGCAAAGTTAGCAGCAATATCGCACAACAAAGGCAGTCTTAACATACAATACACGCTCGACTGCGATGTGATGCCTTTCAGTGGCCTTCTTGGTGACAGTCAACAGTTGGTGCGCTGACTTGTTCTCAAGTGTGAGTATCATCTCATCATGTGGTCGCCTGGCGGGCTGTACTACCCTATAGCTATAATATAGTCATCATGTGGTCGCCTGGCGGGCTGCACTATCCCCCAGCTATAATATAGTCATCATGTGGTCGCCTGGCGGGCTGCACTACCCTAGAGCTATAATATAGTCATCATGTGGTCGCCTGGCGGGCTGCACTACCCTAGAACTATAATATAGCCATCATGTGGTCGCCTGGCGGGCTGCACTACCCTAGAACTATAATATAGCCATCATGTGGTCGCCTGGCGGGCTGCACTACCCTAGAGCTATAATATAGTCATCATGTGGTCGCCTGGCGGGCTGCACTACCCTAGAACTATAATATAGCCATCATGTGGTCGCCTGGCGGGCTGCACTACCCTAGAGCTATAATATAGTCATCATGTGGTCGCCTGGCGGCTGCACTATCCCCTAGCTATAATATAGTCATCATGTGGTCGCCTGGCGGGCTGCACTACCCTAGAGCTATAATATAGTCCTCATGTGGTCGCCTGGCGGGCTGCACTATCCCCCAGCTATAATATAGTCATCAAGGTGGTCGCCTGGCGGGCTGCACTATCCCCCAGCTATAATATAGTCATCATGTGGTTGCCTGGCGGGCTGCACTACCCTAGAGCTATAATATAGTCATCATGTGGTTGCCTGGCGGGCTGCACTACCCTAGAGCTATAATATAGTCATCATGTGGTTGCCTGGCGGGCTGCACTACCCTAGAGCTATAATATAGTCATCATGTGGTCGCCTGGCGGGCTGCACTACCCTAGAGCTATAATATAGTCATCATGTGGTCGCCTGGCGGGCTGCACTACCCTAGAGCTATAATATAGTCATCATGTGGTCGCCTTGGCGGGCTGCACAATCCCCCAGCTATAATATAGTCATCATGTGGTCGCCTGGCGGGCTGCACTATCCCCCAGCTATAATATAGTCATCATGTGGTCGCCTGGCGGGCTGCACTACCCTAGAGCTATAATATAGTCATCATGTGGTCGCCTGGCGGGCTGCACTACCCTAGAGCTATAATATAGTCATCATGTGGTCGCCTGGCGGGCTGCACAATCCCCAGCTATAATATAGTCATCATGTGGTCGCCTGGTGGGCTGCACTACCCTAGAGCTATAATATAGTCATCATGTGGTCGCCTGGCGGGCTGCACTACCATAGAGCTATAATATAGTCATCATGTGGTCGCCTGGCGGGCTGCACTACCCTAGAGCTATAATATAGTCATCATGTGGTTGCCTGGCGGGCTGCACTACCCTAGAGCTATAATATAGTCATCATGTGGTTGCCTGGCGGGCTGCACTACCCTAGAGCTATAATATAGTCATCATGTGGTTGCCTGGCGGGCCTGCACTACCCCTAGAGCTATAATATAGTCATCATGTGGTCGCCTGGCGGGCTGCACTACCCTAGAGCTATAATATAGTCATCATGTGGTCGCCTGGCGGGCTGCACAATCCCCCAGCTATAATATAGTCATCATGTGGTCGCCTAGCGGGCTGCACAATCCCCCAGCTATAATATAGTCATCATGTGGTCGCCTGGCGGGCTGCACAATCCCCCAGCTATAATATAGTCATCATGTGGTCGCCTGGCGGGCTGCACTATCCCCAGCTATAATATAGTCATCATGTGGTCGCCTGGCGGGCTGCACTACCCTAGAACTATAATATAGTCATCATGTGGTCGCCTGGCGGGGCTGCACAATCCCCAGCTATATATAGTCATCATGTGGTCGCCTGGCGGGCTGCACAATCCCCCAGCTATAATATAGTCATCATGTGGTCGCCTGGCGGGCTGCACTACCCTAGAGCTATAATATAGTCATCATGTGGTCGCCTGGCGGGCTCACTACCCCTAGAACTATAATATAGTCATCATGTGGTCGCCATGGCGGGCCGCACTACCCTAGAGCTATAATATAGTCATCATGTAGTCGCCTGGCGGGCTGCACTACCCTAGAACTATAATATAGTCATCATGTGGTCGCCTTGGCGGGCTGCCACTACCCTAGAGCTATAATACTAGTCATCATGTGGTCGCCTGGCGGGCTGCACTATCCCCAGCTATAATATAGTCATCATGTGGTCGCCTGGCGGGCTGCACTACCCTAGAGCTATAATTAGTCCATCATGTGGTCGCCTGGCGGGCTGCCACTACCCTAGAGCTATAATATAGTCATCATGTGGTCGCCTGGCGGGCTTGCACTATCCCCAGCTATAAATATCATCATGCTGGTCGCCTGGCGGGCTGCACTACCCCTAGAGCTATAATATAGTCATCATGTGGTCGCCTGGCGGGCTGCACAATCCCCCAGCTATAATATAGTCATCATGTGGTCGCCTGGCGGGCTGCACTACCCTAGAGCTATAATATATCATCATGTGGTCGCCGGGCGGGCTGCACTATCCCCAGCTATAATATAGTCATCATGTGTCGCCTGGCGGGCTGCACAACCCCCCAGCTATAAAAAGTCATCATGTGGTCGCCTGGCGGGCTGCACTACCCCCAGCTATAATATAGTCATCATGTGGTCGCCTGGCGGGCTGCACACCCCCCGCTATAATATAGTCATCATGTGGTCGCCTGGCGGCTGCACATCCCCCAGCTATAATATAGTCATCATGTGGTCGCCTGGCGGGCTGCACTACCCTAGAGCTATAATATAGTCATCATGTGGTCGCCTGGCGGGCTGCACAACCCCCCAGCTATAATATAGTCATCATGTGGTCGCCTGGCGGGCTGCACTACCCTAGAGCTATAATATAGTCATCATGTGGTCGCCTGGCGGGCTGCACAATCCCCCAGCTATAATATAGTCATCATGTGGTCGCCTGGCGGCTGCACTACCATAGAGCTAATATATAGTCATCATGTGGTCGCCTGGCGGGCTGCACAATCCCCCAGCTATAATATAAGTCATCATGTGGTCGCCTGGCGGGCTGGCACAATCCCCAGCTATAATATAGTCATCATTGTGGTCGCCCTGGCGGGCTGCACTATCCCTAGAACTATAATATAGTCATCATGTGGTCGCCTGGCGGGCTTGCACTATCCCAGAGCTATCATATAGTCATCATGTGGTCGCCTGGCGGGCTACACTACATAGAGCTATAATATAGTCATCATGTGGTCGCCTGCGGGCTGCACTACCCTAGAGCTATAATATAGTCATCATGTGGTCGCCTGGCGGGCTGCACATCCCCCGCTATAATATAGTCATCATGTGGTCGCCTGGCGGGCTGCACTACCCTAGAGCTATAATTATAGTCATCATGTGGTCGCCTGGCGGGCTGCACTACCCTAGAGCTATAATATAGTCATCATGTGGTCGCCTGCGGGCTGCACTACCATAGAGCTATAATATAGTCATCATGTGTCGCCTGCGGGCTGCACAATCCCCCAGCTATAATATAGTCATCATGTGGTCGCCTGGCGGGCTGCACTACCCTAGAGCTATAATATAGTCATCATGTGGTCGCCTGGCGGGCTGCACTACCCTAGAGCTATAATATAGTCATCATGTGGTCGCCTGGCGGGCTGCACTACCATAGAGCTATAATATAGTCATCATGTGGTCGCCTGGCGGGCTGCACAATCCCCCAGCTATAATATAGTCATCATGTGGTCGCCTGGCGGGCTGCACAATCCCCAGCTATAATATAGTCATCATGTGGTCGCCTGGCGGGCTGCACTACCCTAGAGCTATAATATAGTCATCATGTGGTCGCCTGGCGGGCTGCACTACCATAGAGCTATAATATAGTCATCATGTGGTCGCCTGGCGGGCTGCACTACCCTAGAGCTATAATATAGTCATCATGTGGTCGCCTGGCGGGCTGCACAATCCCCCAGCTATAATATAGTCATCATGTGGTCGCCTGGCGGGCTGCACTACCCTAGAGCTATAATATAGACATCATGTGGTCGCCTGGCGAGCTGCACTACCCTAGAGCTATAATATAGTCATCATGTGGTCGCCTGGCGGGCTGCACTACCCTAGAGCTATAATATAGTCATCATGTGGTCACCTGGCGGGCTGCACTACCCTAGAGCTATAATATAGTCATCATGTGGTCGCCTGGCGGGCTGCACTACCCTAGAGCTATAATATAGTCATCATGTGGTCGCCTGGCGGGCTGCACTACCCTAGAGCTATAATATAGCCATCATGTAGTCGCCTGGCGGGCTGCACTACCCTAGAGCTATAATATAGTCATCATGTGGTCGCATGGCGGGCTGCACAATCCCCCAGCTATAATATAGTCATCATGTGGTCGCCTGGCGGGCTGCACTACCCTAGAGCTATAATATAGTCATCATGTGGTCGCCTGGCGGGCTGCACAATCCCCCAGCTATAATATAGTCATCATGTGGTCGCCTGGCGGGCTGCACTATCCCCCAGCTATAATATAGTCATCATGTGGTCGCCTGGCGGGCTGCACAATCCCCCAGCTATAATATAGTCATCATGTGGTCGCCTGGCGGGCTGCACTACCCTAGAGCTATAATATAGTCTTCATGTGGTCGCCTGGCGGGCTGCACAATCCCCCAGCTATAATATAGTCATCATGTAGTCGCCTGGCGGGCTGCACTACCCTAGAGCTATAATATAGTCATCATGTGGTCGCCTGGCGGGCTGAACAATACCCAGCTATAATATAGTCATCATGTAGTCGCCTGGCGGGCTGCACTACCCTAGAGCTATAATATAGTCATCATGTGGTCGCCTGGCGGGCTGCACAATCCCCCAGCTATAATATAGTCATCATGTGGTCGCCTGGCGGGCTGCACTACCCTAGAGCTATAATATAGTCATCATGTGGTCGCCTGGCGGGCTGCACAATCCCCCAGCTATAATATAGTCATCATGTGGTCGCCTGGCGGGCTGCACTACCATAGAGCTATAATATAGTCATCATGTGGTCGCCTGGCGGGCTGCACTACCATAGAACTATAATATAGTCATCATGTGGTCGCCTGGCGGGCTGCACTACCCTAGAGCTATAATATAGTCATCATGTGGTCGCCTGGCGGGCTGCACTACCCTAGAGCTATAATATAGTCATCATGTGGTCGCCTGGCGGGCTGCACTACCCTAGAGCTATAATATAGTCATCATGTGGTCGCCTGGCGGGCTGCACTACCCTAGAGCTATAATATAGTCATCATGTGGTCGCCTGGCGGGCTGCACTACCCTAGAGCTATAATATAGTCATCATGTGGTCGCCTGGCGGGCTGCACAATCCCCCAGCTATAATATAGTCATCATGTGGTCGCCTGGCGGGCTGCACTACCATAGAGCTATAATATAGTCATCATGTGGTCGCCTGGCGGGCTGCACTACCTAGAGCTATAATATAGTCATCATGTGGTCGCCTGGCGGGCTGCACTACCCTAGAGCTATAATATAGTCATCATGTGGTCGCCTGGTGGGCTGCACTACCTAGAGCTATAATATAGTCATCATATGGTCGCCTGGTGGGCTGCACTACCTAGAGCTATAATATAGTCATCATGTGGTCGCCTGGCGGGCTGCACTACCTAGAGCTATAATATAGTCATCATGTGGTCACTTGGCGGGCTGCACTACCTAGAGCTATAATATAGTCATCATGTGGTCGCCTGGCGGGCTGCACTACCTAGAGCTATAATATAGTCATCATGTGGTCGCCTGGCGGGCTGCACTACCTAGAGCTATAATATAGTCATCATGTGGTCACTTGGCGGGCTGCACTACCTAGAGCTATAATATAGTCATCATGTGGTCGCCTGGCGGGCTGCACTACCCTAGAGCTATAATATAGTCATCATGTAGTCGCCTGGCGGGCTGTACTACCCTAGAGCTATAATATAGTCATCATGTAGTCGCCTGGCGGTCTGCACTATCCCCAAGCTATAATATAGTCATCATGTAGTCGCCTGGCGGGCTGCACTACCCCACAGCTATAATATAGTCATCGTGTGGTCGCCTGGCGGGTGTAACAGTACAGCGACAGTTATATGGCAGATGTAAACGAAGTCCTGGTTATAATTTCTATATGTTTTATTTGACGGAATACATCATAAAATAATAAAGCAGCATACAAAAGATGTTGTCAATTCAAGGTCCAGCCAGTAACTAACTTCTCTACCCCCCGCGTCACGGCTTGAGCGTCCTTAGTTACGTTTTCATAGGATGCTCAACCGTGCCTAGTCTTTGCACATCCCCTCCTAAGCTACTAACAGAGATGGTGCTCTGTTACATTCCTCCCTTTCTTTAAGAAGACTTTTCTTGAAAAGTCTTAATCCCTAACCTACTTATTCTAACTATTCTTTCCCTCACTAAAACCTTAACCCCAATATTATTTCTCCAACCCATCTTAAACTAACCCCATCTTAACCAATGAAGTTTATTTCTACTCCTTCGAGTCCAGTTCTCCACTTATCTCTTATAGCTAACCGCTAGGTTCTGTTATAGATCTTCGTGAAGTGATACTTCTTCTTCGTCTCCGTATATGAGCCTACAGTGTTTCATTTTTTTTAAAAAAACACAGTTCATAAGGAATCACCTAGATATCTCATTTCATATACATATGTTCATCAAAATCATTGGTATATAATTTGAAACTTATTATGCGTTATGTAACTTCTCATTTTCTCTCAACATCGACAAAACAACATAGGATAGACAGAAAAGATGGGGTACGCACCCAGTTATAAAGATATAAAGAAGTAGTCAAAAAGCAATCACATTTACCTCCCTTGCAAACACAAAAACTTTATAAATAAAGTTTTAAAAACACATCTTATGATCTATGAACATATACTTCTGTTTGTTATAAATTAAGTCGATCTAAAATTTCTTCCTTATATACTCAATATTAATATTTGTGCTGCCATCCACACCCATGACTATATTTCATCTGGCTTATGTTCAATCATGAAACCATAAAAATAATATTGACAATGTTCATTTCTTATGAACATATTTTAAACTAATTAACGCTGTTTATCACAGCTCCTATATTTACCCCCTCGCATCCCATTATAAGCATCCTTGTTCATAGGCGTATCTAACTTTGTACTAAACCATATGTACTGCTATCTACAGCCCCATTAATACCTATTCTCCATTAACTAGCTCCTTATATTCCCCTTGATGCTAACTAACACAGCCTCTTTTTATACCAGCTATAGACGTTAGTCACGTTAATTTCTTCTTCCTTAATATAACATGGTATCTAATCCATAATTTTTCAATCAATGCTGACTTAATGCAGCTCCTATTTCAACTCCCTAGAACCATATATTTCTACTAACTTTTATTTGTGTAGGATCCATTATAAAACCCCGTCATCCAAGCATGGCAAATGTTTCTAAACTTCATAGCCACTATGTAATTAACCTCCCCTATTAACGCTGACTCCATACTAGCACAAGACCAAAGTTTTTGGTACTCATGTTTTCTACAACTTATTACTCACAAGGAGAATGTGTCTCTCTTGGTCGTCTAGAGTTGTTTGTCAACCATTTTCTGAAGGAAAGGTTTTAAATAAGGCCCCGTCTTATTACTCTTTATTCTAAACAAAACAATAAATGCTTGTGAACAAAATTTTTAACAATTTTCAACTTATTTGTAAACAAGGGTAAATACTATTCAATATGCAAGACAATTCAACTAAAATCATAATTCATGAGTCAACCAAAACGAAGTCAAAACAGGATATCATACCCCCCAACGTTTTGAAAACAATTTTCATTCCCCTCATATTAAATAAAGGTAATCAACCATTCAAAGAAAGACATTATTCAAAATAATATGACATACATGATGAAACAAAAGAATCCATTTTTAAATACATCCTATCCATTATTAGTCACTTTTATGGACTAATAATAAATTATTTATCTATTAAGAAAACTCAACAAGTCAAATCTCAAAACCAAATGGCAATAAAAATACATCTTCAAGACCACACGAGAATTTACATCCATATTACCTAACTTATTACCAAAATAAACAACATCATGTCCACTCCTCAAGACAACTCACCACAACTATTAATTAAGCTATTTGCCAATCTGTTTCCATAATTCATCTGTAATTCACAGCTACCGTATTTCATCAATTATCAATTTCCTCTTTAACCCACAAAATTTTCATCCTGCTATCTGCAGCATTTTCTATCAATTTATTTACTATGTCTCCGTTTCTTCAGTAATTCTAGATTTGTCTGTATAAGTGCCATCTCCACATCAATGTCTTCATCTTCTCGTAGAGAAATATTTTCCTTCATGCTACTATCTCTATTAGATTCTGAATTTTCATCCATTCCTTCTTCTTCATCTGTATGTCTGTTGCTAGCAGCCGCTAATTTTTTTCTTTCTATATTTAATCTAATCTGTCTATCATAGTTTCTTAACGATCTTTCGAGTAGTGGCATATCTTCGTCGCTTGATGAATTGTCTCTAATTCTCCTCTGTCTTTTAACTTCTTTATTTCTCTGTTTCTCTATTCTCCTTTTCACTGCTTGTCTGGTATTTTTAAATGGAGCGGTTACCTCTTCCTCCATAGATTCATCATAACCATCATATGTATTCCTTTCTTCTTTCATCAAAGTGTTCTGTATTGTTTCTGCCTGTTCATAAGTATCATCGTAAACTGGTGTTGTTATTAATTGACTTTGTACCGGATCTTTTCCAAAATCTGGGGGTATTGTATATTTAGCTCTTCTGACGAGTTGTCCATCTGAATATAACTCGTCTGAATAATAATAATTATTATTATTGTTATTGTCTCTCTTATCTTCATTATCTCTTCTTAAATGTTCCACGTGTGCCCGTGCTACATGTCCTGTGATTTGGTTCTTTATACTGTATTATACAGTACCTAACTTTTCTAAAATATAATAACCTGGAATCCAATGAGCATCAAATTTGGAGTTTCTTCTATGCTTCTTATAATAAACTCTATCACCTACTTTAAATTCCTGTAATTGTGTATTTTTGTTTGCGTACTTTTTCTGTCTTTCCCTGGCTTTAATTATATTGTTTCTTAACCTTACATGTGCTTTGTGCATTTCTTGTATAATAACTTCCTGAAAATCCTCCCCCATATGTTTACGTCTTGGTTTTAACAGATTGTCAATTGGGAGTATAGGCTCTCTTCAGTGTAATAAGTAGAATGGTGAATACCCTGTCCCCTCATTTTGATTTGTGCGTATCGCGCTTAGTGCAGATCCTAAGAAAAGGTCCCAATCTTTTTCATGTTCTTCGACAATTTTTGCTATTATGTTATACAATGTCCGATGTTGTCTCTCATTCTTCGCACTTGAAGAAGGTCTATAATATGAAGTTTTTATATGGCTTATATTCAAATCCTGTAATAACTTCTCGAACTTCTTGTTCACAAACTCCTTACCATTATCTGTGAGTACGATCTGTGGGCAACTAAATCTTGTACTCCTGTAAAAAAAATATTAATGATGGTATCTGCGCTCTTATCCGGAATCGCATAAACTTCCGGCCAAAGACTATAGCAATCCACGATATGAAGTAGATATACATTCCCCGATAGTGTTCTAGGGTGAGGACCTGATATATCTAAGCTCACTTTCTGCATTGGAAACTGAGGAATGTCAGTATCTTGTAAGGGACATTTGATCGTTTTCATATTTCTTAACCTACACTTCTCACACACATCGACGTATTTACAAGCAGTTTTAAATAAGTTCGGCCAATAATATTTATTAGTGAGTGCTATTACTAACTTATCACGACCAAGATGACCATTCTCATCATGATATGCCTTTAGAATCTCAATTTCCAAATGTTTTGGAATGTATTTTCTCAACTGTTCGCTTCTTTCATTCACGTAATATATCAGTTATCAGTTATCAGTTATCAGTTGGGGTATCTTCGTTGCACTCCGGACATGTCCATAGGTGCTCAGATCCTCCCCCCCCCCAGCATATGCATCAGCGTCCGGTGGCTAATAGTGCCAGTTCTGTGTTGGTTGATGAGGCGCTTTGTTTTCCCGATGTACCTCTCGCGTCTGGCTGTGCCGATTCTTACTCCCAGGTCTTTCATCCTGGACAGCGATGTGGAATCATTGACGTCAAAGTCCTCTGTTCTCGCCATATCTTTAAGGACGTTAATAACATCGGCACGATCCATGGGCTGGCCATCTACAGGGGGTGCAGAGCCAGCCAGTTTGTCAGCTCGTTCATTTCTCTCGACTCCCGCATGTCCCGGGACGAAGATGAAGGTGACTTTACGGACAACAGACTTCCGCAGCGATTCAGTCCACTGTCTACGTACAGATCCAGCTTCGACCTTCTGAATCATGCTCATTGAATCACTTAGTACACACACGTTGGTATAATGCTGTGACTCCAGCCATATGAAAGACTGTGTAACTGCCATCACCTCCATCGTCATGCTGCTCGTGGTCATAGAGTGGGCACCACTGGATTCTTGAACGGTTCGGCCCGCTGAACGAGCTGTAAATGCCCACGCACTTCTCTGCTGCTTTACCACAGATCCATCTGTATAGATGAGCACTTCGGGGCTATCTGAGTGTTCATATATGAGCGCGTTAACCTCTGCATTGACAGCGGCAGGGTTCTGCTCTCTGCACCGTCTGTCGAGTGTGAAAATGCAGGAGAAAGTGCACTTAAAAGCTGGAGGCACCGACACCCATTCCTTGCCGGGGTTGATACTGGTAAGACTGCAGACCTGTCTGACGACATCTTCCGCCCGACCCATCCATGATTTGCCCCTCTTTAGCCTGTCACCCTTTTTTCTGAATATAGCGTCATGCAGAGGGTGCTGCTCATCTGCACTTATTTTTAAGTATGCACGAGCTCTCCGATCATCATCCTGCAAGACTAGAAAATTTTTCTTACAACTGTTTTCACCCGTTTCGTTCAATTTCTGTTTTATTTCTACAACTTTCGGATCTAATTCTTGTTCTTCCTTCATATTAAATTGCATTAAATGTGGGTTTTCCGCTCTAGGTTCAGATTCTTGATCCGACGGTAAACTCCTAAAATCTTCTCTACTTAATATGGCAGAATCTAATATATTTACTTGCCAGTTTTGGTCGCCTATTTCGGGTTCACCCTCATCTTCAGTGTTTCCTGATGTCTCTGGATACGGGATTCTGGATAATAAATCTGCACAGGTGTTGTCCCTACCGGCTACGTACTCTATCTTTGCGTTGTACCCCTGCAAATTCAACGCCCATGTATGTATTTTTCTGTTCTGCACTGGAGCTTCTAGTAAAGATTTTAAGGGCATGTGGTCAGTTCTAATAATACAATTGGCGTTATGTAAATAATAATTAAGTTTCTGAAGAGCATAGTGAATAGCATATGCCTCTTTTTCTATAGTCGACCATTTTCTCTGAGATTTACTAAGTTTGTGTGACAGAAAATAAATTGGTCTTTCATTCCTAACTCCTGGTATTCCTGATCTTTCTCCTTCATATGGTTGTGCTAAACATGCTCCTATAGCATTATCCGAAGCATCTGTATATAAAATTAACTGTTTATCCAAATCTGGATGTGTCAATAGTGGCACTACTGTTAATCTATTTTTTAAAAACTCAAATGCTCTTTGACACTCATCATTCCACTTAAATCTAGCGTATTTGCCAGTCAGGTTAGTATTGGGCTCTGCTATTTTTGAGAAACCTGGAATGAAACGACGATAGTACCCACATGTACCGATAAAAGCACGAACTTCTTTTACGTTGGTTGGAGGAGGCAATTCTTTAATAGCCTTTACTTTATCCTGATCTGGTTTAATTCCTTCTCTATCAATAATGTATCCCAGGTACTTAGTTTCTGTTTTTAGAAATTCACATTTACTGAGTTTCAATTTAACATCATGTTTTCTTAATCTGTCAAATACTAATTTTACATGTTTCAGGTGGTACCGTACGTCTCCTGCTGTGTAGATCAAAATGTCATCTATATATGCTAATGCGAACTTTTGCATGCCTTCTAATACTTGATTTATTAATAACATATAGTGAGAAGGCGCAGTTTTTACCCAAAAGGTATTCGTAAAAATTCGTAAGAACCTGCGTGTGTACAGAAAGGACTTTTCTTTTGAGCATCTGGGGACATAGGGATACACCAAAATCCTGACCTTGCATCCAATGTAGTGAAGAAGATAGACCCATTAAGTAACCCTAAAATATCGTCGATCACCGGCAATGGGTAAGCTACATTCTTAGTGATTTTGTTCAACGCCCTGTAGTCACAGCAAAATCGGTGTGAACCATCGGCCTTGGTCACTATGACAATCGGAGATGACCATTCTGACTTCGATCTTGTTATTATTCCTGCTTTTAACATATCTTCTATTGCCTTTTCGACAATTTCTCTATTCCTTAAGGGAGTTCTATACGGTTTCAAACTAATTGGTGGGTGATTTCCAGTATCTATTTCCATAGTGACTGTTTTGGTCTTCCCCAATTCTAAGTCATTAATTGCAAAAACATCTTGATTCTCTTTTACAAGTTTTTCTAATATTTCCTTATTTTCCGGTGGAGCTTTTAACTGTGCTAATAATTCTTGTTCTCTTGTTGTTTTGTCTACTGAATATATTTGAGATGTATGTTTTCTGAATGGATGGATCAATTCATCATTCCGCACGTTCCATCTTCTTCCACGTCTATTCCTGGTATTGATTCTTTCCATAGGGGTTTCTGAATAATTCATTCTCGGCATTTCTACTCTATCTGTTGTTAATACGCTGTTAGGATCATGTTTTACTTTGGCTATTACACATCCTCTGTACAATTTAATTTCCCTGCCTGTGTTGTTAATAATCATTACTGGAAAAGTTAAGTGTTTATCTAATGTCATTATTCCATCTGGAACTTCTAGACCAGGCTCATCTATTACCTCCCTTTGTAACTCTGTTATTCTAACTGTATGTCCTACTAAATAATACGGATTTCTTTTCACTTTCGCCTGTATCAGATTAACCGTTTGTGGTTTTAAAGTCGTGAACGTTTTAACCCTAACCAGTGCTGATATGTGCATGTCCTCTTCTAAATCTACATACACGCCCTTGAATCTTAACTTGTGCAGATCAAAAAAAAAAGTCTTACACCATTTTTCAGTAAGAAGTCCCTACCTATAAGCATGTTCCTATTTAACTCTTTAACTACGTGAAAAAGATGTCTTACGTTGATTCCTCCTAATTTGAGATTTATCATTGTTTGGCCAACTACATCTAAATTTTGTCCTGTAACGGAGTGAAGAGTATCATGACTCCTGAATATTTTGCAATTTTTTAAATTATTTTGTATAAAAATATTTTCTTTGATTACGCTAACTTAAGCTCCCGAATCAATTAATGTTCGAATTCTATATTTCCCTATTTCTATTATGCATGAACTGGGGTCCGTTTTATTTATTGAAAATTGTTTGATTTCACCCAGTTGAGACCACTTTTTACTCGTCCTCCTATACTTGTCATTAAAATATTCTTTAATTCTTGGGACCTTGTTATCTTCCCTCATACCGCAGGTCCTATTCAGTAAGTGGGATTTCGGTTTTCCTGCGTTCTTGGCCTTGTAAAATTCCTCTGTCTAGCTTCAAAATTCCTATTTGATCTGTTATTAACATTTCTATTTTGTGTATTCGCCTGAACACGCCTGTTACCACAGAATTTAAAAACGTGTCCGCGTTGACCACAACCCCAACAGACTATATTTGTGTTACCTACCGTTTCTCTTATAGGATTTCTCATTTGTCTTCTTCTATCGTAAGCATTTTCATTACTTCCCTGCAACGTCTGTATTCCTCCTCTTCTATTCCATCCGAACCTTGCTTGTCCGATCTCCATGGGCTCTTCGATCCTATCCTCCCGACTAGTTCCTATTTCTCGTCCTACTCTCAGTCTAAATCTTCGTCTCAAATTCTCTTCCTGTACAGCTATATCCACAGCTTGTGATAACCTCTCAGGGTTTTCTCTCATTAATTTAAACTTCAGTCCATCTGACTTTATACCGTCTACAAAAATCCCGAATAACATTCGTTCCACTTCCTCCCCTCGTACGTTCTATCCCAGGAATGCCTCCTCAGCTAGGTTAATCAACCTATCACTAAATAATTGCACAGTTTCTCCAGTGTTTTGCTTGGATTGTCTTAACACTGACAACGCATGCTGAGGGTCTGTGATTTCAGCATACTTGTGGGCCAAGTCATCCTTGAACTGCTCCCATGTCTCACCTACTCTAGCTTCTAATTTTCTTCTAATGTGATCTGAAACCGGTGCTACAGTGGCCTGGTAAGCAATTTTCATCTTCTCCTCATCCGTTGCCGCCACCAAGAATGCATGTTTCTCTACCGAAGTCATCCATATTCTTGAAATCTTTCGCCTGTCCACTAAATTTTTCAATCTCTGTTCCTATTCCGTGTTGCTTTATTGCTGTGTTGAGTCTGCCTATTGCCGTGCCTACTCCAGTTAAAACCTATGTTAACAAAACTTGTTCCTCTGCCATGCTGAAATAGTTTTGCTATACAACTTATATATACAAATTCACAATTATAATTTAGTTAATAGTTATCAATAAGTATACCACTACAGGCGTATTTAAATTAGACAAGGGACGTAAGCAACTGTTTTTCGTTCTATAAAGATCAAGTGTTCAAATTAATTAATTAATTTTTCCTAACACACAATGTTATGTTATATTAGTTAAATCTTAATTATCTTAAATACCGTTTATGGATGAAATATATCTTCCACGGGTCCAAAACGAAAGTAAGTCCAAATATGCCGGCTGAGGACTATGCTTGACAATTGTAGGCTTCACAGAAAAAAAAAACCGAGTATGTCGTGTTCCTCGATTCTATCCTAGAGAAAGGAAACTTCTGGACACTTCATTTCACCCATTGGCGGGCACATCGGATTTGTGGCTTCTTTTCACCCGAAAAAGGGCACGTCTGGACTTCACCCGAAAAAGGGCACGTCTGGATTTCAAACGGCTCAAGCTGAGAAATGAAGCGATTACAGTAGGTTCTCTTCTTCAGCAGGACGGCAACCCATTATGCCCACCCGCGTCCGAAAAGACCAAAGCAAGTAAATCGCATTCCATAACGAACTTCATAAGCCTGAGTTTGGTTTGGGTAAAGTCAGCTTGGTGTCGGCTGACTCAACTTTCAAAGCGATAAAACGACGATCTTCATGGTCTCTCAGCAAATGAGCTTGGCATGCATTGACTCATGTTTTACATCAGCGTGTCGGAATCTTGACCACAAACTTCTTGTAGTTAACAACGACAGCTCCAATAAGTGACCTCACTTCAGGCAGCCAAGGTTAATCTAACGACACAATGACCTCAAGCAGCTTCCTGACTCAGTCGAACAGGGCAAAATCACAAACAAACTCACAACCATCCACCCCTGGACGGGCTTTTGGTGGTTGCAAGTCTTACTTTTAAGGTGATATTAAGAAAAACTGCCATCAAAACTTGAGAAAACCGTATAACAGCGATTCATCTATCAAAACCTGAGAAGGTCGTATAGCGGCGATTCATCCAACAAAACCTGGGAAGGTCGTATAGCGGCGATTCATCCAACAGAACCTGAGAAGGTCGTATAACAGCGGCGAGTTAGTCATCTGATGAAACAGCTGTTGTGGCTCTTTGTTGTCGCAACCACAACCATTTTGAAAGCGTGTTTATTAAAAGTTCTCCGCTGTGCCGTATGCTTCTATTTTCTTCACGTTTTGTCCGCAACAATCTAAGTCCGAAATCCTGGGATAGCGGCACCAAATCTGTACTGTAACAGTACAGCGACAGTTATATGGCAGATGTAAACGAAGTCCTGGTTATAATTTCTATATGTTTTATTTGACGGAATACATCATAAAATAATAAAGCAGCATACAAAAGATATTGTCAATTCAAGGTCCAGCCAGTAACTAACTTCTCTACCCCCCGCGTCACGTCTTGAGCGTCCTTAGTTACGTTTTCATAGGATGCTCAACCGTGCCTAGTCTTTGCACATCCCCTCCTAAGCTACTAACAGAGATGGTGCTCTGTTACACGGGCTGCACTATCCCCCAGCTATAATATAGTCATCATGTGGTCGCCTGGCGGGCTGAACTACCCTAGAACTATAATATAGTCATCATGTGGTCGCCTGGCGGGCTGCACTACCCTAGAACTATAATATAGTCATCATGTGGTCGCCTGGCGGGCTGCACTACCCTAGACTATAATATAGTCATCATGTGGTCGCCTGGCGGGCTGCACTACCCTAGAGTTATAATATAGTCATCATGTGGTCGCCTGGCGGGCTGCACTATCCCTAGAACTATAATATAGTCATCATGTGGTCGCCTGGCGGGCTGCACTATCCCTAGAACTATAATATAGTCATCATGTGGTCGCCTGGCGGGCTGCACTACCCTAGAACTATAATATAGTCATCATGTGGTCGCCTGGCGGGCTACATTATCCCCCAGCTATAATATAGTCATCATGTGGTCGCCTGGCGGGCTGCACTACCTAGAGCTATAATATAGTCATCATGTGGTCGCCTGGCGGGCTGCACTATCCCCCAGCTATAATATAGTCATCATGTGGTCGCCTGGCGGGCTGCACTATCCCAGAGCTATAATATAGTCATCATGTGGTCGCCTGGCGGGCTGCACTATCCCCCAGCTATAATATAGTCATCATGTGGTCGCCTGGCGGGCTGCACTATCCCCCAGCTATAATATAGTCATCATGTGGTCGCCTGGCGGGCTGCACTACCCTAGAGCTATAGTATAGCCATCATGTGGTCGCCTGGCGGACTGCACTATCCCAGAGCTATAATATAGTCATCACGTGGTCGCCTGGTGGGCTGCACTACCCTAGAGCTATAATATAGTCATCATGTGGTCGCCTGGGCGTTGCACTACCCTAGAGCTATAATATAGTCATCATGTGGTCGCCTGGCGGGCTGCACTACCCTAGAACTATAATATAGTCATCATGTGGTCGCCTGGCGGGCTGCACTACCCTAGAGCTATAATATAGTCATCATGTGGTCGCCTGGGCGTTGCACTACCCTAGAGCTATAATATAGTCATCATGTGGTCGCCGGGTGGGCTGCACTACCCTAGAGCTATAATATAGTCATCATGTGGTCGCCGGGTGGGCTGCACTACCCTATAGCTATAATATAGTCATCATGTGGTCGCCTGGCGGGCTGCACTACCCTAGAGCTATAATATAGTCATCATGTGGTCGCCTGGCGGGCTGCACTACCCTAGAGCTATAATATAGTCATCATGTGGTCGCCTGGCGGGCTGCACTATCCCAGAGCTATAATATAGTCATCATGTGGTCGCCTGGCGGGCTGCACTACCCTAGAGCTATAATATAGTCATCATGTGGTCGCCTGGCGGGCTGCACTACCCTAGAGCTATAATATAGTCATCATGTGGTCGCCGGGTGGGCTGCACTACCCTATAGCTATAATATAGTCATCATGTGGTCGCCTGGTGGGCTGCACTACCCTAGAGCTATAATATAGTCATCATGTGGTCGCCTGGTGGGCTGCACTACCCTATAGCTATAATATAGTCATCATGTGGTCGCCTGGCGGGCTGCACTACCCTAGAGGTATAATATAGTCATCATGTGGTCGCCTGGCGGGCTGCACTACCCTAGAGGTATAGTTGTCTGATCGGTCTAATACCCCCATAGCTGTCTGATCGGTCTAATACCCCCATAGTTGTCTGATCGGTCTAATGTCCCCATAGTTGTCTGATCGGTCTAA
>JACEFZ010020573.1:0-35000 GCA_014155875.1 Cepaea nemoralis | reverse complement strand
GAGGAGGAAGAAGAAGAGGAGGAGCAGGAGGAAAGATGAAGACGGAAAGAAGAAGTCGACGAAGAAGAAGCAATGAAGAAGAAGGTAAGAAGACGAAGAAAAAGAGAGGAATGGAAGAAGAAAAGAAGACTAAGAAAAAAAGATAAAGCAAAGAAGAAGAAGGAAAGAAGAAAAAGAAAAGAAAAGGAAGTGAAATGAGAAGGAAGAGGAGGAGAAGAAGGAAGAAAAAGAAGCAGCAGCAGCAGCAGATTCAGTGGCAGCATGTGGTGTAATAATTCACAAGATCCACAAATGTGAAACATCCGGGGCGGCCACTTCCACAGAACAGAAGTACACAAGTGTGAAACATCCGGAGCGGCCACTTCCACAGAACAGAAGTACACAAGTGTGAAACATCCGGGGCGGCCACTTCCACAGAACAGAAGTACACAAGTGTGAAACATCCGGGGCGGCCACTTCCACAGAACAGAAGTACACAAGTGTGAAACATCCGGGGCGGCCACTTCCACATTACAGAAGTACACAAGTGTGAAACATCCGGGGCGGCCACTTCCACAGAACAGAAGTACACAAGTGTGAAACATCCGGGGCGGCCACTTCCACAGAACAGAAGTACACAAGTGTGAAACATCCGGGGCGGCCACTTCCACAGAACAGAAGTACACAAGTGTGAAACATCCGGGGCGGCCACTTCCACAGAACAGAAGTACACAAGTGTGAAACATCCGGGACGGCCACTTCCACAGAACAGAAGTACACAAGTGTGAAACATCCGGGGCGGCCACTTCCACAGAACAGAAGTACACAAGTGTGAAACATCCGGGGCGGCCACTTCCACAGAACAGAAGTACACAAGTGTGAAACATCCGGGGCGGCCACTTCCACAGAACAGAAGTACACAAGCGGCAAGGAAAATAGCCAGTGCAGTATTAGGTGAGCTATTCGCTTCACAGAAAGCATATAATCCCTGCATTAATGCAGCAAAGACACAACAGGTGAGTCGTGTAAACAAGTCTACAATAGAGGATAAATAGCACTAGACCTGTAGCCATGAGCCTGATGCCTCTGACAAAACTGTCTAGGGAATTAGGGCGCTAAGACCTGAGAACAATCAGCCCGATCTTTCATACAATGGCCACGGTTTTGCTGAAAATGAGACCAGACAGTGCGCAGAACAGGAGCACATCATACATTAAAGAGGAATAGTTGAGACTTTAACAACACTGGCTGAAGGGAAACAATCTTGTATCTATCACACAGCAGTCAAAACGTGTAGAGAAGCTTCACAAGATATTCACATTTGTGGTATTGAGATTCAGAACGTGTCTGAACAATATTGCGAACGTTCCTCTCAAATGTTCATTGTGAAGAACATGTCTGAATTTCTGAATGCCTGCAATCAGGTGGACATAACTCCGGATAACATACTTTCAGCACAGAGTAGCAGCCCGGCGAGTTGCGTCGCCTTGTTTGTGTAGCTTGTTTACATCACAGAACTTCCGTGTAGTTTGTTTACATCACAGAACTTCCACGTCGCTTGTGTACGACACAGAACTTTCATGTAGCTTGTGTACATCACAGAATGTTTACCTGCACAGACAGCGATGTCTTGGAGGTTAAAGCACACATCAGATGATGCAGTCTTGCTGGCAGAGACTGAACAAGCAAATACTGACCAAGCAATAACTGAACAAGCAAATACTGACCAAGCAATAACTGAACAAGCAAATACTGACCAAGCAATAACTGAACAAGCAAATACTGACCAAGCAATAACTGAACAAGCAAATACTGACCAAGCAATAACTGAACAAGCAAATACTGACCAAGCAATAACTGAACAAGCAAATACTGAACAACTAAACAGTAATATGTGTACATACGTCACGACCATGAGGTCGTCAGGAGTCAGCATGGCTGAAAGGATAAGACCACTCACCCTTGCACTTCCGGTGTCCCGAACCATCCACGACTTCAACCCCTACACCGGGCGCCTGGGCTAACATGTTGAATTCTCGTCCTTCACTTGGGGACGTAAATTACAAGTGTCTCAGAAGTCAGAGTGGGTTCGCCTGATGGCGAGGGAAACTGGCTGTAGGGAAAGCTAATCCAGGTGCAAACGCGGTCCAGTGCACTCTCCACTGGTGGTAGCTGTTAGTGGTGGTAGCAGCACGTGTGTGAACTACGGTTCTGTTCAAGTCGACAACAAATCGTTAAAATCGTCACCTGGACATTACCATAACGGAACCAAATATGGACATTAGTTAGTTAGTCTTTCCTCTTGAGCCTAAGGCGGCGCATAGGGCAGAAGTCATGGCTCCCCATGTCCGGCGGTTCGCTGCTACCTGTTGTAGATCTTGGATGTTCACTTGGCCGTTGAATGAGCCTTCTCTAATGATGGTTCTACGCAGGGTCTCTCTTGGTCTTCCCCGTTTTCTTTTCCCTACTCGTGACCATATGAGGGCTTGGTAGGGGAGTCTTGTCTTGTCCATTCTGAGTACATCTTATTTGCGTATTGGTTCTGAAATCTGTCCAGTGGAGGTTTAGAATTCTTCTAAAACATTTGTTCTCAAAATTGTCTATTTTTTTTTAATCTAAAGCTACCGTTGATTTCCAACTCTCACATCCATACGTTAACACTGGAATCACACAAGAGTTGAAGATTTTAAGTTTTGTGTGTTTGCTTAGTGTCTTTGACTTCCAGATGTTTGACAGTTTATTGAAGGCACTAGATGCCAGTGCGATTCTAGATAATATTTCTGGCGTTGAGTCCCCTGTAGATGTCATTTTGCTTCCTAGGTATGTGAAGCTGTTGACTTTTTCAAGAACATGGTTGTTTAATTTGGTGTCGTCTGAACTGTTGGTAAGATCAATAGTTTTTGTTTTTGTGGTGTTAATTTGGAGACCAATTTGTCCTGAAACATTTTGGAGGTGGTTTATTTTCTCTTGGGCATCCGGGTGTGTTGAACTCAAAAGCACTATGTCGTCGGCAAAGTCCAGGTCTTCTAGAATTTTGTCAACCCAATGGATACCCATATTTGTGTTGTTTGTGCATTTGCGCATGAACCAATCGATAGCTAAATTGTGTATCTGTGGTATATTTGATCATTCTATTTGTGTATCTGTGGTATATTTGATCATTCTATTTGTGTATCTGTGGTATAGTTGATCATTCTGTTTGTGTATCTGTGGTATAGTTGATCCTTCTATTTGTGTATCTGTGGATATAATTTATCATTCTATGCGTGCATCTATAGTATCATTTATCATTCTATTTGTGTATCTGTGATATAATTTATCATTGTATGTGTTTATCTGTGCTATAGTTGATCATTCTATTTGTGTATCTGCGATATAATTTATCATTCTATATGTGTATCTATGATATAATTTATTATTCTGTTTGTGTATCTGTGATATAATTTATCATTCTATGTGCGTATCTATGATATATTTGATCGTTATGTTTGTGTATCTATGGTATAATTTATCATTCTATATGTGTATCTATGGTATAGCTGATAATTCTATTTGTGTATCTATGGTATAGTTGATCATTCTATTCGTGTATCTATGGTATAATTTATCATTCTATATGTGTATCTATCGTATAGTTGATCATTCTATATGTGTATCTATGGTATAATTTATCATACTATTTGTGTATCTATGGTATAGTTGATCATTCTATTTGTGTATTGTTTATTGTTGTTTGTCCATCAAGAATGATGATGACCATTCATTTCATCCAGTGGGATTGAAGGTATGGAGCCGTGGGTTCTAAGATGGCTGATAAGACCTATTTTGGCTCGAAATGTTCTTTGACAATGTGGGCAAAGAATGCTTGATGTTTCTGGAGGAGGATTTCCTGCAGTGGTTTTTCTGTCCTGCCTTTTCTTCACAGCTCTTGCAGTCCTGGTTGCCTCACATATGACCGCACCTTTGTGCAATGATGCACGCCACGAATTTCGGTCTCTGGCTGCAGCCTCCCAGGTGTCATGATGAATTCCAAAAGCATTCAGTGAAATTCTCAGAGTGTCTTTAAAGCGTTTCCTCTGGCCACCTTGGGAGCGTTTACCACAACGCAGTTCGCTATAAAAAATCCGTTTAGGGAGCCTGTGATCTGGCATGCGAGTCAAGTGACCAGCCCAGCGAATCTGATTCTTCATTAGTAGAGTGTGGATACTGGGCATGGACGCTCTTTCTATGACTTCAGTGTCTGGAATCTTGTCTTGCCATTTAATCTTCAGTAGCTTCCTTAGGCAGACTGTGTGGAAGTGGTTTAATTTCCTAGCGTGTCGCTGATAAACAGTCCAGGTTTCACAAGCATATAGCAGTGTGGATAATACAACTGCTTGTAGACTTTTAGCTTTGTATAACGAAGACACAAACAATAGATTGCACGATTTATTGCCTGGCATATTTCGCTGCATCTCGTCAGGTACATACTGCAGAAATCACACAACTTACGTGAATTAACTAGATAAATCCTTCAAGTTGAAATATACACATATTCGCACAGTAATGTCAATTATCTACCACGGTAATTTTAAGCTGACCAACATTTCTTTCTGTTTGCACAATTCTGGCTTGCGTTGATTGATCATAATTGCTTCTGCAAACTTAAACAAGCGAGTATTTTGTGTGTTAAACAACACGCGAAAGGCAGTGTCTCTGTCCACCACATGGCCACTTTCGACAATGTGCCTACCAATTGAAGACGCCGGGAGCTTCCGGTGTGTCGGCCCCACGAGACTAGCATTTCCTGTGTGGTGTATCTTGTTGACCCATTGAGGTATGTGTTCTGACACTCGTTTGTTAACCTGTCTCTCTGTTCTACCAATGTAGAAGGCCTGGCATCTACATGTGAATTGGTAAATACAATTGTTTGTGGCGTACAGAGGAATAGGCTCTTTGACTGCTGGTGTAGGAATCGGTACGGTTTAATATCTAATTACTGGAGTTGCAGCACAGAATGTTCGGTCTACTGCTGTAGTAAGCCGGTCTTGTAGACGTTGCATTATGTCATCCCCTCGAAAGGTTAGCTGGATGAATACCTTGAGTTTGGGGACTGTAGTTACGTCTGGTTTTGGTTTGGGCTGTTGGCATTGGCTCTTTATAAATCCTGTAGAGTACCCATTCAAGTTTAAGACATTCTTCAGAGTTTCAAATTCCTCTGTCAGTGTGTCCTGGGTGCATATCTTTCTAGCACGGTCAAACAGGGTCCGTACTAAGCCCCGTTTATACTGGACAGGTGTGAAGCTCTGAAAATTTAGGTATTGGCCAGACCATATTCCTTTGCGATACACCGATCTTTGAATTGCGCCGTCTGCTCTACGTCTCATTAAAATATCTAGGAACGGCAACGCTTTGTTGTGTTCGTGCTCCATAGATAGAGAGATGTTTTTATGCGTCTTGTTCATTGTGGCCTGGAACGATGTTGCTTGTAGCTCGTCTGTGGTGATATTTAGTATATCGTCCACATAACGACGGTAAAAGGCCAAGTTGTTGATGTCTGAGGATCTCTTTTCTTCTAAATGTGCCATGAAGATGTCCGCTAGAATAGGACCAAGAGGACTCCTCATGGCCACTCAGTCAATTTGGCGGTATGACTTAGAAAATTGAATTGTATGTTGTTTTAGCTTTGTTTGCAGGCTTATTCCAGTTCTGTCCCACACATTCTTGTACAGGCTGCCAAAGGCCGCACTGGCCTTGGAGATTCTTGCATTCACTTCGTCATCAATTGTGGCAGCTTGTGACACAGTGCTGCCAAGATAGGTGAATTTGTCCACAACACTTAGTATAGAGATCATTCACTTTGATATTCGGCTCAGTGTGATTATTCCCTGGAGCTGGCTGGTACATAACTACAGTCTTCTCCAAGTTGATATTGAGCCCAAAGTTGGCACAGGCAAAGAAAGCTGAAACATTGTGTTGCATGTCCGCCTCTGAGTTGGCGTATAGAGCGCAATCATCAGCAAACGGGAGCTCTCTGACGGTGTCGCTGTTAGTTTTGGTTTTAGCTTTCAGCCTTCTGAGATTGAATAACTTTCCATCCATACGGTAGTTGATGTCTATTCCAGTGTCGTTCTATTTGTGTACCTATGGTATAGTTGATCATTCTATTTGTGTATCTGTGGTATAGTTGATCATTCTATATGTGTACCTATGGTATAGTTGATCATTCTATTTGTGTATCTATGGTATAGCTGATCATTCTATTTGTGTATCTGTGTTATAGTTGATAATTCTATTTGTGTATTTATGATATAATTTATCATTCTATTTGTGTACCTATGGTATAGTTGATCATTCTATTTATGTATCTGTGGTATAATTTACCATTCTATTTGTGCATTTGTGATATAATTTATCATTCTATATGTGTATCTATGGTATAGTTGATCATTCTATTTGTGTATCTATGGTATAATTTATCATTCTATTTGTGTTAGTTAGTTAGTTGGTCGACAGATCATCCTCATTGCACATCGAACCATTCAGTCCATAAGTGCTCGGATCCCCTCCTCAGCAAATCCCGCAGCGTGTAGCGGCTAACGACACCAATTCTGTGTTGGTTTATCAATCTTCTTTGGCTTCCTGCGTAGTGTTCTTGTTCGGCCACCCCTCTTTTAATTTGCTTTTATCGCAGCCTGGCCATGGTAGTAGTTTCACAGTCATCACTTGGTTCTCGCAAAAGTCTTACTTCTCGTAGAGCATTCAGAATGTCAGCCTGGTCCATGGCGCGTCCGCCCTCCACAGTAGCCTTACCTGCGAGCTTGTCAGCCCGCTCATTTCCTTGTACTTCCGCATGCCCTGGCACGAAGATGAAACTAATCTTTGCCAGCCGAGACCGCTCCAGAGACAGCAACCATTCTCTTCGGATCCCCCCCCCCCCCCTCATCTCTATCCTCTTGAGCATGTTCATTGAGTCGCTAAGGAAACATGCCCTAGTGAATGTCTGTGTCTCGAGCCATGTTATTGCTGTCGTCCGACATGTGAGAAGCTTCAAGGGCCTTAACGGCTCAGGCCGGAGGGAGAATTGTGAAGGAGGACTCTAGTGCTTTTGCTGAGACCACAAGTAGCCTGACTATGGAAATCAAGGCAGTAAGTAAAGCAATAACATGGCTCGAGACACAGACATTATATTTGTGTATCTGTGGTATAATTTATCATACTATTTGTGTATAAGTTGTATAGTTGGTAATTATATTTCTGGAGACCGCTGCGACACACACTGTATTTATTACAGACTCACGGAGTATGCTTAGTAGGGTGCAGTAAGGAAGGTTTCGTGTGGAAAGTCTTACCTCGCTTCAGAGGTCACAGATTGTGAGAATTTTATGTATTTTCTGCCCTGGTCTTGTGGGAGTGCAGGGGAGTGAACAGGCTGATAGGCTGGCAGGGAATGCACCTCTCGGTGGTAGATTACCTATGGACAAGGGAGAGATGGACGAGCGCCTCTGGGATCAGGTGGAGAAAGCGAGAGAACACACTGAGAACTCGTATGTGGAGATATTGATCGGCAGGGTTCTGGACGAATCTTAAAACTGAGAGGAAAGACCAGGAGAACTTTTAGTCAGATGGCAGTTGTAAAGATTAGTAGTATAACTCTTCGCTGGCTGTTGAACGCGAGGACGAAACACGTGTGGGGATGTCCTGAGCAGGGTTGCCAGACTGGCTTTTTAAACACCAAATCAGACAAATCTGGCTTTTTAAAAACAGGTTTGGCGTCAAAATAGCAGTTTGACGTTTTGGCATTTTTTTTTTAAATTTGTAAAGACATAATAATCTTATATATAAAAGGCGATCTCCGTCTGTCTGTCTGTATGTATGTATGTATGTCCTTTATTTGTTCGCGAACGGCCCATCCGATTGAGATGAAATTTTCTACACGCCTTCCTTTCATTCCAGCGCTGCCAACTGTGATAGTTTGTTAGTGTGAAATCGCCTGCTTACTCAGTATTATTTCATTTTTCATTATAATTTCATATATCTCAGGGGACCTAACTCTGTAAAAGTTATTTCAAGGGGCATAACTTTTCTGTATAACTTATAGTCATATTGTGGCATCGTTTTCAAAGATTTATAAACTCTGTGTCCATAGTTATGTACCGGCATATGAGTTATAATAAATAATGATATAATCTGTAAGGCATTTTCAAAGTTTTCATAAAAATAATGCACAATGCATAACATTGTAACTCATCTTTTTCTGCTTAAGAAAATACTGTAGTCATGCAGGTGATTAGAAAGAGTTTTCATTAAAAATAATGGATGGTGTGTGGAAGGACATTCTTTTAAGTTACTTTTTTTGTTGTATGAATTTAATGAGAACTTATATGACTACTTATATGAATTAAATGAGATGCTCCCCACCAGGGACTGGGCGAAGCCGGACAGGGTCAGGCAGACAGATAGACAGACAGACAGACAGACAGACAGACAGACAGACAGACAGACAGACAGACAGACAGACAGACAGTCGGTAACGGGAACGAGAACTTATATGACTACTTATATGAATTAAATGAGATGCTCCCCACCAGGGACTGGGCGAAGCCGGACAGGGTCAGGCAGACAGATAGACAGGCAGACAGATAGACAGACAGACAGACAGACAGATAGACAGTCAGGAACAGGAACTTATATGACTACTTATATAAATTAAATGAGATGCTTCACACCAGGAGCTGGGCGATGCCGGGCCGGGTCAGACAGACAGACAGACAGACAGACAGACAGACAGATAGTCGGTAACGGGAACGGGAACTTATATGACTACTTATATGAATTAAATGAGATGCTCCCCACCAGGGACTGGGCGAAGCCGGGCAGGGTCAGGCAGACAGATAGACAGACAGATAGACAGACAGATAGACAGTCGGGAACGGGAACTTTTATGACTACTTATATGAATTAAATGAGATGCTCCACACCAGGAGCTGGGCAATGCCGGGCCGGGTCAGACAGACAGACAGACAGACAGACAGACAGACAGACAGACAGACAGACAGACAGACAGACAGACAGACAGACAGTCGGTAACGGGAACGAGAACTTATATGACTACTTATATGAATTAAATGAGATGCTCCCCACCAGGGTCTGGGCGAAGCCGGGCAGGGTCAGCTAGTTAGCTATAAATGCCTCTTTTTTGAATTGGTCAAATTAATTTGTATCTTGTTTACACGTTTTAGTTAAAACAAATGCAAAACAATAAGCTTAGCTTATACTGCTTTTGGTTCATTCTAGAGAACGAACGTAACAACTAACAAGTATTAAACACGTATGGTTTTCATACTGTTTGTACTGTTCTATATGGTTCCGTCGCGCTGCTACTGAGTGAGTGCATGGCGCGACACTGTGAGCTGGGAATTTCGCATGGAATGCTTTTACATCTGTTCGCAATTTGTAGCGTGAACTACATGTTCGGAACGATGGCGGTCGGCTGTTGCTGGTTTGACTGGTTTGCCTTTTCGGTTCACGAGTGCATTTTTCAGGAGACTCCTGGGAGTAGTCGCTGGAGCTACGGAGTTCGTGCTTTATGCGGCGCTTTCGGCGGATCGCCCTGCGGAAAGAGATCAAGCCATATGGGATAAAACCCGGGTCAATGAAGTCTTTCTGGTGACTGCCGTTTCCATCGACGATGAACTGTATTTCTCGTGGAGGACTTTTGTGTTGACATTCTGGCGGCGGCATTATGCACAGTGTCCTGTGTGGGCTGTTGGATTGCCGATACTCCTGTCTATTCCATTGTTCACATAGGGCAGTGAGGAGCATTTTGCGTGATATTCACTGGCACAGGAACGGGGCATAACGGGGACGACCCGTTGCCGTAAAGTTGGAACCGCGACTAACTAACTAAGTAACTAACTTACTAACGAACGAACGAACGAACTAACTAACTAACTAACTAACTAACTAACTAACTAACTAAACTAAACTAAACTAAACTAACTAACTAACTGTTCTATGCGCACTCACGCACTGCGCAGTCACCTTACTGTTCAGTTAAGTTTTCAAATTCATTATACCTTCATGGCAAGTATTTCTTATTATTGAGCCTACTATCATGCCAAAGTGGAAAGCATCTCATGATACTAATCGGAAATGTAATGATCAATGGGAAAAGACATTTGTGTGGCTAAAAAAATCCACTGATGGTTCTGAATTGGCATATTGCAAATTGTGCCGGTGTAATATTGTTCCAAGACTTTCAAATCTCGTAAATCATGAAACAACAGAAAAAACACAAGCGGAGCTCGCCATCTTCTTTAAAACACACACACACACACACACCCACACACACTTTCAGTGATGAAAACAAGTAAGAAAATTGATGATAAAGTCAAATTAGCAGAGTTACAAATTGCTGATAGCTTGGCATGCCATAGTGCCATACGCACCATCGATCACTCCGGTGAAATAATGGTAGCCCATGGTTGTGGCAGCACTCTTGGTCAGATAAAATTGCACGGAACGAAGTGCATGTCACTAAACAGGAATCATGTACTGAATTTCTCAACAATGAAGAGGAATACTTATTTGAAGAAGAGGTTTTTATGTGAAGTAAATATATTTTTAATAGATATTTTTATTGGGCAATACTTGACTTTTTGGCATTTTAAATTTCATGACTTGGCTTTTTTATCACAGTGAACTGGCACCCTGGTCCTGAGCGCAGTGGTGTCGATTCTTAGCACATCTCATTTCTGCAGTTGGTTCAATTGTTATCAATTAATCAATCATAAGCCATGCCGGAAAGCGTGGGCGGTCATGACTCGCCATTTCACTCGATCACCAGTGTCGTGGATCAGCTCAGTGTTCCTGTCTCGTCCATGCCATGTGGCCAAGCCATCCAGGTATTTTCCTCTCGGTCTTCCTCTTGGTCTGTTCCCTTCGATCTTGCCAGTCGTCACTAAGTTCTCCAATCCATTTCTTCTCATAACATGTCCAAAAAATTTTGACTGTCTACGTCTAATTTCTCTAATCAGTTTACGATGTTCATTTGTCTCCTGTAGTACTTGGTCATTGGTTTTTCTGTCTGTCCATGGTATTCTTTGCATTTTCCTCAGAAACCACATTTCTGCAGCCATCAGATGTTTTTCAGCTTGACTGCACATTGTCCAAGTTTCACATCCATACAAAGAACAGGCTCTATGTATCCCCTCAACACTCTTTTTCTCGTTTCAATTGACATCTTTTTATTGGTCAGAATGTTTTTCATCTTGCTAAAGGCTACTTTCGCCATGGCGATTCTTGTTCTAATCTCTTCAAGGCATCTCCCATCAGATGTTATGACTGTTCCAAGATAATTGTACCGATTCACTTGTTGAAGAATATTTCCATTTACTTGTATATTACATTGTGGCACTTCTTTCTTCCTAGTGACGACCATAACCTGAGTCTTTTTACAATTTAATTCTAACCCCAGTTGCTCACTGTGTACAACAACCGCATCTACTAATTGTTGCAGGTCCTGCGCATTGTCTGCAATTAATACTGTATCATCTGCATATTTAATGTTGTTGATGTTTCGTCCTCCAATGCTGATTCCATTTATATCTTCTACATTTCTGAAAGTATTTTCACTGTATAGGGAAAAAAAATCTGGAGACATCACACATCCCTGCCTAACACCTCTCTTAATTGGCTGATACTGTCCCACTTCATTATCAATCCTTATTGCAGCTTGTTGTTTCCAATATATGTTTTTTATAAGTCTAATGTCTTTCCCATCAATTTGTAGATCTGCAAGCATATCCACCATGCTGACATGTCTAACTCTATCAAAAGCCTTTGTATAGTCAATAAAGCAAAGATGTATATCCTTGTTTACTTCTATAGCACGTTCAATAACTGTTCGCAGCATATACACAGCATTTACTGTACCCTTTCCTTCTACAAACCCGCATTGTTCTTCCCCTAATTCAGGTTGTATTTTCTTCCTCACTCTTTGCATGATAATTCGTAGCAAAATCTTCGTGATGTGGCTCATTATACTAATTGTTCTATGTTGATCACATTCCAAGGCTCCTGATTTCTTTGGGATTGCAATAAATACAGAGTTACATAATTCAGAAGGTATATCTCCAGTATCATATACTGTGTTCAGCAGTCTGGTGACTTGATCTATTCCATATTCTTCTAAAGCTTTAATCATTTCTGTTGTGATGTTATCTGCACCGGGGGCCTTGCCAGCTTTCATATGCTTAAGAACATTTCGAACCTTCATCTTCAAAATTGGCAGTCCTTCATTATTAAATCTAATATCATTCTGTTCCTCTCTGTTATCATCATAAAGGTTTTTCACATAATCTGTCCATACATGTAGAATCTGATGTTTTTCTATTATGATTTTGCCATCTTTAGTTTTTAGACAGCCTGTTGATGCACTTGTTCTTTTATTAGTAAATTCCTGAATTCTTTTGTGCACTAATTTGGTATTTTGACAGTTGTGTTGTTTTTCAATTTCTAAGCACTTTTCCTCCAGCCATGCTTCTTTTTCCTCCTTACATAATATTCTGACTTGTCTGTGAATTTCACAGAAGAAGAAGAAGAAGAAGAAGAAGAAGAAGAAGAAGAAGAAGAAGAAGAAGAAGAAGAAGAAGAAGAAGGAAATAGCCTATGGTGCTATCTCAATGGTTTGATACGAATTCTGTCCGTATTCCATAGTTGTTTGGTTCATGTGTATGATAGACATGACCAATGAAGACACTTTTTTGGAGTGTCTAGTTGGTCGTGCGTCGAAGTACACTTGTTCTTGCAGCGCGGCACCGTCGTCATTTGGAGGCGACAGGTTCGATCCCGGTTGGTAACTATTAAAGCTTTCAAATTTTATGTTGCCTAGTGCGTCTTCTAATCTCTATTTCCTTCTTCTTCTTCTGCTGTGAGCGCCAAATAATACTGTGTGTGTCTATATGTTTAATCGTCTTAGTGGCCTCAACGGTTCTCCCCATTTATTTCTTGTGTTTACGCATAAAGCCAAAGAATGGTTTCGGATTGGTCAACGCGCTTCACTAGATAAGAATTAGTTTCTGATTGGTCAAAGAGCCAAACGTGACATACCGAGAAACTGCAGAGATCATCACACTTATAGGGTCACGCGGAATTTCCCAAGGAGAGATAGGCAGAAGATAACCATAGTTAGGACCAGGGAGAAAGTTACGACTGCGAGGTTGAGGAAGCAACAGAGGCAAATAATGCCCCCAAGTATATCTTGCCCATGCAGCATGATCCCTCTCTCTGTCTGCCTAGTTTACTCCGTAGGAAAGGTAAGATCAAAACACCTGGAACAAGACAAACTGCAGAAGTTGTCGGATCATCAAAGCAGTGCTCTAACTGTCCGCCTGTGAGAGCTTTGATTCTAGACCAGTTGCCGCCAAGGCTTGGGGCCTGGTCTGCCGAGCCATGATATGCAGTCTTTAGGTTGCATTTCCTGGCACTAGGCTCAAGCTTGAGTCGCCCACCCGAAGCCACTGGCACAATGTGGGGTGTCGGGGTTTAGTGAGCGCCGCCCAACATTCGACATTTCCAGACTGCAGGTAGAACAGCCTTCATATTGAAGGGAAGCAACTCAATAATAGATTAGGACAATACCGAGTTACCTGCACTGGATCTTGTGACGTCACGGGACAGTGCTGACCCGGGACAGTAGCGACGTCAGAGGGTGGCAGTCACGTGGTTCAGGTAGCTAGCTAGCTGTTGGTAGTGTGTGGACAGGGATAATCTGCTCGTCAGAAGTGGAGCTCCCAACAAGACAGATAATGGGGTCTGAGGCCAGGCACAGAGTGGTGTGAACAGCCACTCCATCAGACAAGACATTAAGTCTGAGGCCAGGCACAGAGTCGTGTGAACATCAACTCCATCAGACAAAACATAAAGTTTGAGGCACAGAGTGGTGTGAACAGCCACTCCATCAGACAAACCACGAAGTCTGAGGCACAGAGTAGTGTGAACAGCCACTCCATCAGACAAAACATGAAGTTTGGGGCTAGTTGTGTGAACAGAGCCACTCCTTCAGACTTGGGCTCTGCTGAGTGTAAACTGCACGCGATGATGATGGTGACCTGACCCCCCTCCCTCCCCCACACAACCTTCTGCCCAGTCTATGAGTACCTGATTGTCTGCATTTACCTAATTGATTGTCTGCATTAACATTATTGATTGTCTGCATTTACCTAATTGATTGTCTGCATTAAAATAATTTATATTAATATATATAAAATGACTGCCAATTCCATCAGAAATGAACTGAGTGTTTTGTGGGGGACTATTGTGTTGACATTCTGGCGGTGGCATTATGCACAGTGTATCTGTGCGGGCTGTTGTTTGTCGAGACTCCTGTCTTTTCCACTTTTCACATTGGGCAGTGGGGAGCGTTTTGTGTGATATTCACTGGCACAGGAACGGAGCATAATGGGGACGACCCGTTGCTGTGAAGTTGGAACTGCGACTAACTAACTAACTAACTAACATATTAATATAATTCATCTGCACAATCAAGAATGTTGGTTTTCAAATGTTTAATCAAATCTGATTAAGCAATAAACGCATCTGAACCACACAACTGGGAGGCAGCTGAGACATCAACACGTCTGGAGCATACAAGTGCCAGCCAGCAGAGACATCAACATGACAATATGACTGCCGTGTCACGCGGCCGGAGCAACAACAATATAGTCAAAGTATGCGTGCACTACTGGAGTGAAACACGGAGGACATCATGTCAACTACTCGCTCAATCTACTGGAGTCACACACCAAGCAAGCAGAAATCACATCACCACAGACGCAGAAAACCACACCAACGAAGTAGCAGAAATGACATTAATGATGAAGCGGGAAACACATTCATGATGAAAAGCAAAACTGGCATTAAAGGTAAAGCTGACATCACATCATCGATATGGTAGAAATCACATCAATTGAGAAGCAGAAGTCACATAGATGAAGAAGAAGAAATCACATCAACACAGAAGCAGAAATCACATAAATGAAGAAGCAGAAATCACATCAACACAGAAGCAGAAATAACACCATCAACACCAAACTTGCAACATAAATTAGAAAAAATTGCCCCTTTGGGGTGAGCACAACAGATGGCAGGTGATCAGTCTCCCATGGCAGCTGGTGGAGGAATGAAATATGTGGAACTCTTGTCCAGCTCTAACACACAATCCGGGAGTCCACGAGAACATGGCAGCTGGTGGAGGAATGAAATATGTGGAACTCTTGTCCAGCTCTAACACACAATCCGGGAGTCCACGAGAAATGGCAGCTGGTGGAGGAATGAATATGTGGAACTCTTGTCCCAGCCTAACACACAATCCGGGAGTCCCACGAGAACATGGCAGCTGGTGGAGAATGAATATGTGGAACTCTTGTCCAGCTCTAACACACAATCCGGGAGTTCACGAGAACTATGGCAGCTGGTGGAGGAATGAAATATGTGGAACTCTTGTCCAGCTCTCACACACAATCCGGGAGTCCACGAGAACATGGCAGCTGGTGGAGGAATGAAATATGTGGACTCTTGTCCAGCTCTAACACACAATCCGGGAGTCCACGAGAACATGGCAGCTGGTGGAGGAATGAAATATGTGGAACTCTTGTCCAGCTCTAACACACAATCCGGGAGTCCAAGAGAACATGGCAGCTGGTGGAGGAATGAAATATGTGGAACTCTTGTCCAGCTCTCACACCACAATCCGGGAGTCCACGAGAACATGCAGCTGGTGGAGGAATGAAATATGTGGAACTCTTGTCCAGCTCTAACACACAATCCGGGAGTCCACGAGAACATGGCAGCTGGTGGAGGAATGAAATATGTGGAACTCTTGTCCAGCTCTAACACACAATCCGGGAGTCCACGAGAACATGGCAGCTGGTGGAGGAATGAAATATGTGGAACTCTTGTCCAGCTCTAACACACAATCCGGGAGTCCACGAGAAACATGGCAGCTGGTGGAGGAATGAAATATGTGGAACTCTTGTCCAGCTCTAACACACAATCCGGGAGTCCACGAGAACATGGCAGCTGGTGGAGGAATGAAATATGTGGAACTCTTGTCCAGCTCTAACACACAATCCGGGAGTCCACGAGAACATGGCAGCTGGTGGAGGAATGAAATACGTGGAACTCTTGTCCAGCTCTCACACACAATCCGGGAGTCCACGAGAACATGGCAGCTGGTGGAGGAATGAATATGTGGAACTCTTGTCCAGCTCTAACACACAATCCGGGAGTCCACGAGAACATGGCAGCTGGTGGAGGAATGAAATATGTGGAACTCTTGTCCAGCTCTAACACACAATCCGGGAGTCCACGAGAAACATGGCAGCTGGTGGAGGAATGAATATGTGGAACTCTTGTCCAGCTCTAACACACAATCCGGGAGTCCACGAGAACATGGCAGCTGGTGGAGGAATGAAATATGTGGAACTCTTGTCCAGCTCTCACACACAATCCGGGAGTCCACGAGAACATGCAGCTGGTGGAGGAATGAAATATGTGGAACTCTTGTCCAGCTCTAACACACAATCCGGGAGTCCACGAGAACATGCAGCTGGTGGAGGAATGAAATATGTGGAACTCTTGTCCAGCCTCTAACACACAATCCGGGAGTCCACGAGAACATTGCAGCTGGTGGCGGAATGAAATATGTGGAACCTCTTGTCCAGCTCTAACACACAATCCGGGAGTCCACGAGAACATGGCAGCTGGTGGAGGAATGAATATGTGGAACTCTTGTCCAGCTCTCACACACAATCCGGGAGTCCACGAGAACATGGCAGCTGGTGGAGGAATGAAATATGTGGAACTCTGTCCAGCTTAACACACAAATCCGGGAGTCCACGAGAACATGGCAGCTGGTGGAGGAATGAAATATGTGGAACTCTTGTCCAGCTCTAACACACAATCCGGGAGTCCACGAGAACATGGCAGCTGGTGGAGGAATGAAATATGTGGAACTCTTGTCCAGCTCTCACACACAATCCGGGAGTCCACGAGAACATGGCAGCTGGTGGAGGAATGAAATATGTGGAACTCTTGTCCAGCTCTCACACACAATCCGGGAGTCCACGAGAACATGGCAGCTGGTGGAGGAATGAAATATGTGGAACTCTTGTCCAGCTCTAACACACAATCCGGGAGTCCACGAGAACATGGCAGCTGGTGGAGGAATGAAATATGTGGAACTCTTGTCCAGCTCTAACACACAATCCGGGAGTCCACGAGAACATGGCAGCTGGTGGAGGAATGAAATATGTGGAACTCTTGTCCAGCTCTCACACACAATCCGGGAGTCCACGAGAACATGGCAGCTGGTGGAGGAATGAAATATGTGGAACTCTTGTCCAGCTCTAACACACAATCCGGGAGTCCACGAGAACATGGCAGCTGGTGGAGGAATGAAATATGTGGAACTCTTGTCCAGCTCTAACACACAATCCGGGAGTCCACGAGAACATGGCAGCTGGTGGAGGAATGAAATATGTGGAACTCTTGTCCAGCTCTAACACACAATCCGGGAGTCCACGAGAACATGGCAGCTGGTGGAGGAATGAAATATGTGGAACTCTTGTCCAGCTCTAACACACAATCCGGGAGTCCACGAGAACATGGCAAGCTGGTGGAGGAATGAAATATGTGGAACTCTTGTCCAGCTCTAACACACAATCCGGGAGTCCACGAGAACATGGCAGCTGGTGGAGGAATGAATATGTGGAACTCTTGTCCGCTCTAACACACAATCCGGGAGTCCACGAGAACATGGCAGCTGGTGGAGGAATGAAATATAGTGGAACTCTTGTCCAGCTCTCACACACAATCGGGAGTCCACGAGAACATGGCAGCTGGTGGAGGAATGAAATATGTGGAACTCTTGTCCAGCTCTAACACACAATCCGGGAGTCCACGAGAACATGGCAGCTGGTGGAGGAATGAATATGTGGAACTCTTGTCAGCTCTACACACAATCCGGGAGTCCACGAGAACATGGCAGCTGGTGGAGAATGAAATATGTGGAACTCTTGTCCAGCTCTCACACACAATCCGGGAGTCCACGAGAACATGGCAGCTGGTGGAGGAATGAAATATGTGGAACTCTTGTCCAGCTCTAACACACCAATCCGGGAGTCCACGAGAACATGGCAGCTGGTGGAGGAATGAAATATGTGGAACTCTTGTCCAGCTCTAACACACAATCCGGGAGTCCACGAGAACATGGCAGCTGGTGGAGGAATGAAATATGTGGAACTCTTGTCCAGCTCTAACACACAATCCGGGAGTCCACGAGAACATGGCAGCTGGTGGAGGAATGAATATGTGGAACTCTTGTCCAGCTCTCACACACAATCCGGGAGTCCACGAGAACATGGCAGCTGGTGGAGGAATGAAAATGTGGAACTCATGTCCAGCTCTAACACACAATCCGGGAGTCCACGAGAACATGGCAGCTGGTGGAGGAATGAAATATGTGGAACTCTTGTCCAGCTCTAACACACAATCCGGGAGTCCACGAGAACATGGCAGCTGTGGAGGAATAATAGTGGACACTTTGTCCAGCTCTCACACAATCCGGGAGTCACGAGAACATGGCAGCTGGGGAGGAATGAAATATGTGGACTCTGTCACTCTAACACACAACGGGAGTCCACGAGAACATGGCAGCTGGTGGAGGATGAATATGTGGAACTCTGTCCAGCTCTCACACACAATCGGGAGTCCACGAGACATGGCAGCTGGTGGAGGAATGAAATATGTGGAACTCATGTCCAGCTCTAACACACAATCCGGGAGTCCACAAGAGCGGCAAGTAGAATTGGTCCGTTTGACTAGAACACGCTGGATGTAGTGATTGTGGGCAGGCAATGATCATGGGAAGGCAATGATTGTTGGAAGGCAGTGATTGTGGGCAGGCAATGATCATGGGAAGGCAATGATCGTGGGAAGGCAGTGATTGTGGGAAGGCAATGATCGTGGGGAGGCAGTGATTGTGGGAAGGCAGTGATTGTGGGAAGGCAATGATTGTGGGAAGGCAATGATCGTGGGGAGGCAATGATTGTGGGAAGGCAGTGATTGTGGGAAGGCAATGATCGTGGGACGGCAATGATTATGGGAAGGCAATGATTATGGGAAGGCAATGATCGTGGGAAGGCAATGATCGTGGGGAGGCAATGATCGTGGGAAGGCAGTGATTGTGGGAAGGCAATGATCGTGGGACGACAATGATTCTGGGAAGGCAATGATTATGGGAAGGCAATGATTGTGGGAAGGCAATGATCACGGTGAGGCAATGATCGTGGGGAGGCAATGATTGTGGGAAGGCAATGATTGTGGGGAAGCAATGATCGTGGGACGACAATGATTGTGGGAAGGCAATGATCGTGGCAAGGCAGTGATTGTGGGAAGGCAATGATCGTGGGGAGGCAATGATCGTGGGAAGGCAGTGATTGTGGGAAGGCAATGATCGTGGGAAGGCAATGATCGTGGGGATGCAATGATCGTGGGAAGGCAGTGATTGTGGGAAGGCAATGATCGTGGGGAGGCAGTGATTGTGGCTAGGCATTGATCGTGGGGAGGCAATGATCGTGGGGAGGCAATGATCGTGGGGAGGCAGTGATCGTGGGAAGGCAGTGATCGTGGGAAGGCAGTGAGCGTGGGGAGGCAGTGATTGTGGGAAGGCAGTGATTGTGGGAAGGCAGTGATTGTGAGAAGGCAACGATCGTGGGAAGGCAATGATTGTGGGAAGGCAACGATTGTGGGATGGCAGTGATTGTGGGAAGGCAGTGTTTGTGGGAAGGCAACGATTGTGGGAAGGCAGTTATTGTGGGAAGGCAACGATTATTGGAAGGCAATGATCGTGGGAAGGCAATGATCGTGGGAAGGCAATGATTGTGGGAAGGCAATGATTGTGGGGAAGGCAATGATTGTGGGAAGGCAGTGATTGTGGGAAGGCAATGATTGTGGGGATGCAATGATTGTGGGCAGACACTAGATGTAGACAGGCACTGACTGTAATCAGGCAGCAGATATAGGCAGACACTGACTGTAGGCAGAAATTAGATGTAGGCAGACACTGGCTGTAGGCATACACCAGATGTAGACATACACCAGATGTAGACAGACATGATGTAGGCAGACACCAGATGTAGGCAGACACCAGATGTAGACAGACACCAGATGTAGACAAACGCCAGATGTAGACAGATACCAGATGTAGACAGATACCAGATGTAGACAGATACCAGATGTAGGCAGACACCAGATGTAGGCAGACACCAGATGTAGACAGACACCAGATATAGACAGACATAATGTAGGTAGACATCCGATGTAGACAGACACCAGATGTAGACAGACATAATGTAGGTAGACACCCGATGTAGACAGACACCAGATGTAGACAGACACCAGATGTAGACAGATACCAGATGTAGACAGACATAATGTAGGTAGACACCCGATGTAGACAGACACCAGATGTAGACAGACACCAGATGTAGACAGACACCAGATGTAGACAGACATAATGTAGGTAGACACCCGATGTAGACAGACACCAGATGTAGACAGACACCAGATGTAGACAGACACCAGATGTAGACAGACATAATGTAGGTAGACACCCGATGTAGACAAAACACCAGATGTAGACAGACATAATGTAGGTAGATACCCGATGTAGACAGACACCAGATGTAGACAGACACCAGATGTAGACAGACATAATGTAGGTAGACACCCGATGTAGACAGACACCAGATGTAGACAGACACCAGATGTAGACAGACACCAGATGTAGACAGACATAATGTAGGTAGACACCCGATGTAGACAGACACCAGATGTAGACAGACACCAGATGTAGACAAAACACCAGATGTAGACAGATATAATGTAGGTAGACACCCGATGTAGACAGACACCAGATGTAGACAGACACCAGATGTAGACAGACACCAGATGTAGACAGACATAATGTAGGTAGACACCCGATGTAGACAAAACACCAGATGTAGACAGACATAATGTAGGTAGACACCCGATGTAGACAAAACACCAGATGTAGACAGACATAATGTAGGTAGACACCCGATGTAGACAGACACCAGATGTAGACAGACATAATGTAGGTAGACACCCGATGTAGACAGACACCAGATGTAGACAGACATAATGTAGGTAGACACCCGATGTAGACAGACACCAGATGTAGACAGACATAATGTAGGTAGACACCCGATGTAGACAGACACTAGATGTAGACAGACATAATGTTAGGTAGACACCGATGTAGACAGACACCAGATGTAGACAGACACCAGATGTAGACAGACATAAGATGTAGGTAGACACCCGATGTAGACAAAACACCAGATGTAGACAGACATAATGTAGGTAGACACCAGATGTAGACAGACACCAGATGTAGACAGACACCAGATGTAGACAGACATAATGTAGGTAGACACCCGATGTAGACAGACACCAGATGTAGACAGACACCCGATGTAGACAAAACACCAGATGTAGACAGACATAATGTAGGTAGATACCCGATGTAGACAGACACAAGATGTAGACAAAACACCAGATGTAGACAGATACCAGATGTAGACAGACATGATGTTGGCAAGCACCAGATGTAGACAGACACCAGATGTAGGCAGACACCAGATGTAGGCAGACACCAGATGTAGACAGACACCAGATGTAGACAAACACCAGATGTAGACAGATACCAGATGTAGACAGATACCAGATGTAGGCAGACACCAGATGTAGGCAGACACCAGATGTAGACAGACACCAGATATAGACAGACATAATGTAGGCAGACACTAGATGTAGACAGACACCAGATGTAGACAGACATAATGTAGGTAGACACCCGATGTAGACAGACACCAGATGTAGACAGACATAATGTAGGTAGACACCCGATGTAGACAGACACCAGATGTAGACAGACACCAGATGTAGACAGATACCAGATGTAGACAAAACACCAGATGTAGACAGACATAATGTAGGTAGATACCCGATGTAGACAGACACAAGATGTAGACAAAACACCAGATGTAGACAGATACCAGATGTAGACAGACATGATGTTGGCAAGCACCAGATGTAGACAGACACCAGATGTAGACAGACACCAGATGTAGGCAAACACCATATGTAGACAGATACCAGATGTAGACAGATACCAGATGTAGGCAGACACTAGATTTAGACAGACACCAGATGTAGACAGACATAATGTAGGTAGACACCCGATGTAGACAGACACCAGATGTAGACAAAACACCAGATGTAGACAGACATAATGTAGGCAGACACTAGATGTAGACAGACACCAGATGTAGACAAAACACCAGATATAGACAGACATAATGTAGGCAGACACTAGATGTAGACAGACACCAGATGTAGACAGACATAATGTAGGTAGACACTAGATGTAGACAGACACCAGATGTAGACAGACATAATGTAGGTAGACACCCGATGTAGACAGACACCAGATGTAGACAAAACACCAGATGTAGACAGATACCAGATGTAGACAGACATGATGTTGGCAAGCACCAGATGTAGACAGACACCAGATGTAGACAGACACCAGATGTAGGCAAACACCATATGTAGGCAGGCACCAGATGTAGACAAACATCAGTTGTGGGCAGACACCAGATGTAGACAGACAACAGATGTAGACAGACATGATAAAAGCAGACACCGGATGTAGACAGACACCAGATGTAGACAGACACTAGATATGGGCAGACATCAGATACACAAAACAACACAATAATAAACTGATGAAAAACTCAAATACAGCTGCCGTTCCCACACACACAAACACACACACACACACACACACACACACACACACACACACACACACGGACTGAGGCAAATACAACCCTAGGAACACACACACACACACACACATACACACACACGGACTGAGGCAAATACAACCCTAGGACCACACACACACACACACATACACATGGACTGAGACAAACACAACCCTAGGACCACACAATACTGCCTGATACTGGCAGCAAATGTGTTCCCCACCCCCACATAAACACGCACACACACACTCACACTTGCATGGACCTGGGACAAACACTATCCAAGGACCACACAAACACTCATACACACCGACTGAGACACCCACTATCCAAGGCCAACCCCCCCCCCCCCCCCCACACACACAGGGGAGTAACCCCCCCCCCCCCCCCCCCCCCCTTACAGGTCTCAGGAACAAATGTAAGGGAAGTAACTGCCCACGGACGTCCAGGTTATAGCCCTTTGTTGTAGTAGAGTACAGTCTCCGAGGTGGCTGCCTGGATCTCTGGTTCCAGCTTGGCTCGCCCAATCTGTAACATACAGCCATGCACAACTTGAGTAAGTACAGCTTGAATTCAGTACAGTTAGATTTGAGGACAGGTTTGAGTCCAGTACAACTTGAGTTCAGTACAATTATATTTTAGTACAGGTTTTAATTCAGTACAGTTAGATTTGAGTACAGTTAGATTTGAGTACAGTTATATATCAGTACAAAACGTGCATGTTGAGATCCTGTGGAGAATGGTCTTTTATACCTCCTGGACGTGCAAGGTTTCAATCTGCGGATCACACAAGAGACAGAAGAACACACATGCTACTCATGTCAGCCAGTCACAAATGCAGTGGAAACTCTCAAACAACTAATACAAACACACACAGGCAAACAAACACATATATATATATATAATCCTTCTGAACACTCTTCCTAAAACACCCAAGACACACGCACACAGTTAGTTAGTTAGTTAGTCGTGGTTCCAACTTCACGGCAACGGGTTGTCCCCATATTGCTCCGTTCCTGTGTCAGTGAATATCACATAAAATGCTCCTCACTGCCAAAAGTGAACAATGGAACAGACAGGAGTATCGGCAAGCCAACAGCCCGCACAGGTACAGGCACACAAAACTACTTCAAACACTAGCAGAATACAGAAACTTAGTTTGGACTTGCAGAATCAAGGCCATGTTCCGTTTCCTTACACACAACAGAAATGTATTGTTACTAATGTTCAAATACAAACTATCGACTATATTTGCTGACTGAAATGTGTAAACTTTCATTAATTTCATTTTATCTTGCTATTAGGATTATTGTTTGAGTCTATTATGCATTTGATATTGATTAACTATTAGAATGATATTATAATGTTCCTCAAAAACCATGTACAATAACCGTCACAGGTGCAATGAATCAGCACATTTTCATTATTTGTCATCGGGAATGGGGAAATATTACCACCGCCAGGGACTAAGGCTGTATTTCAAAGGTCAAGGTCCTTGTCAGCCAGGAAGTAAACTTGACCAAGTCAACATTTCATGTAACCTCCACCCCAACCCCGCCCACACAGTATAAATTCATTGTATTGGCGATAAAGTTACCACCAAATGCAGTTATATTCACAATTCTTGTATGTTGTGGGGTTTGTATGTGCACAATAAACGTGTATAAAGCACTGTGAAAGGATAATAAATGTAAATACAGATCACCAGATGGAGAGAGCTTTCCAGAAGCAACCAACTGTTTTCCTGACCAAGAAGTCAATTCTTCAGGGAAAATCTAAGGAAAATCTTAGACATGTGCAAAATGTAGGACATGGATTCAAAACTCCAAGAGAGTTGACCGGAAATTCCCATTCACAGGACATGGGACCATTCGTGGGCGTGTCCTGACTTGGGGAGCATCCGTGGGCGTGTCCTGACTGGGGGAGCGCTGACAATGAAGATGATGAGGACAACTGTTATTCGCTGGGAGTACCTCCATTATGTGAAGAAGTACTGCAGATTTGAGAAGAGACATAATACCTCAGTGTTCACATCTCACCATGCTTCAGAGATGTTGAGACTGGAGATGTTGTCACTGTGGGAGATGGAGATGGAGATGTTGTCACTGTAGGAGACTGGAGATGTTGTCACTGTAGGAGACTGGAGATGTTGTCACTGTAGGAGATGGAGATGTTGTCACTGTGGGAGATGGAGATGTTGTTACTGTAGGAAATGGAGATGTTGTCACTGTAGGAGACTGGAGATGTTGTCACTGTAGGAAATGGAGATGTTGTCACTGTAGGAGATGGAGATGTTGTCACTGTAGGAGACTGGAGATGTTGTCACTGTAGGAAATGGAGATGTTGTCACTGTGGGAGATGGAGATGTTGTCACTGTGGGAGATGGAGATGTTGTCACTGGAGGAGACTGGAGATGTTGTCACTGTAGGAGATGGAGATGTTGTCACTGTAGGAGATGGAGATGTTGTCACTGTAGGAAATGGAGATGTTGTCACTGTAGGAGACTGGAGATGTTGTCACTGTAGGAGACTGGAGATGTTGTCACTGTAGGAGATGGAGATGTTGTCACTGTGGGAGATGGAGATGTTGTCACTGTAGGAGACTGGAGATGTTGTTACTGTGGGAGATGGAGATGTTGTCACTGTAGGAGACTAGAGATGTTGTTACTGTGGGAGATGGAGATGTTGTCACTGTAGGAAATGGAGATGTTGTCACTGTAGGAAATGGAGATGTTGTCACTGTGGGAGATGGAGATGTTGTCACTGTGGGAGATGGAGATGTTGTCACTGTAGGAGACTGGAGATGTTGTCACTGTAGGAAATGGAGATGTTGTCACTGTGGGAGATGGAGATGTTGTCACTGTAGGAGACTGGAAATGTTGTCACTGTGGGAGATGGAGATGTTGTCACTGTAGGAGATGGAGATGTTGTCACTGTAGGAGACTGGAAATGTTGTCACTGTGGGAGATGGAGATGTTGTCACTGTGGGAGATGGAGATGTTGTCACTGTGGGAGATTGGAGATGTTGTCACTACAGGAGACTGGAGATGTTGGTAGTATAGGAGAATGAAGTTGTCACTGTAGGAGATTGTACATGTTTGTCAGTATGGAGGATGTTGTTACTGTAGGAAATGGAGATGTTGTCACTGTGGGAGACTGGAGATGTTGTCACTGTAGGAGATGGAGATGTTGTCACTGTAGGAGATGGAGATGTTGTCACTGTAGGAGACTGGAGATGTTGTCCACTGTAGGAGATGGAGATGTTGTCACTGTAGGAGATGGAGATGTTGTCACTGTAGGAGACTGGAGATGTTGTCACTGTAGGAGATGGAGATTGTGTCACTGTAGGAGATGGAAATGTTGTCACTGTGGGTGATGGAGATGTTGTTACTGTGGGAGATTGGAGATGTTGTCACTACAGGAGACTGGAGATGTTGTTAGTATAGGAGAATGGAGTTGTCACTGTAGGAGATTGTACATGTTGTCAGTATTGGAGATGTTGTTACTGTAGGAAATGGAGATGTTGTCACTGTGGGAGACTGGAGATGTTGTCACTGTAGGAGATGGAGATGTTGTCACTGTGGGAGACTGGAGATGTTGTCACTATAGGAGATGGAGATGTTGTTAGCATAGGAGACTGGAGATGTTGTCACTGTAGGAGATGGAGATGTTGTCACTGTAGGAGACTGGAGATGTTGTCACTGTAGGAGATGGAGATGTTGTCACTGTAGGAGACTGGAGATGTTGTCACTGTAGGAGATGGAGATGTTGTCACTGTAGGAGATGGAGATGTTTCTTACTGTAGGAGATGGAGATGTTTCTTACTGTAGGAGATGGAGATGTTGTCACTGTGGGAGATGGAGATGTTGTCACTGTAGGAGATGGAGATGTTGTCACTGTGGGAGATGGAGATGTTGTCACTGTAGAAGATGGAGATGTTGTCACTGTGGGAGATGGAGATGTTGTCAATGTAGGAGACTGGAGATGTTGTCACTGTAGGAGACTGGAGATGTTGTCACTGTAGGAAATGGAGATGTTGTCACTGTGGGAGATGGAGATGTTGTCACTGTGGGAGATGGAGATGTTGTCACTGTAGGAGACTGGAGATGTTGTCACTGTAGGAGATGGAGATGTTGTTAGCATAGGAGACTGGAGATGTTGTCGCTGTAGGAGACTGGAGATGTTGTCACTGTGGGAGATGGAGATGTTGTCACTGTGGGAGATGGAGATGTTGTCAATGTAGGAGATGGAGATGTTTTCACTGTAGGAGACTGGAGACGTTGTCACTGTGGGAGATGGAGATGTTGTCACTGTGGGAGATGGAGATGTTGTCACTGTAGGAGATGGAGATGTTGTTACTGTAGGAGACTGGAGATGTTGTCACTGTGAGAGATGGAGATGTTGTCACTGTAGGAGATGGAGATGTTGTCACTGTAGGAAATGGAGATGTTGTCACTGTAGGAGACTGGAGATGTTGTCACTGTAGGAGATGGAGATGTTGTCACTGTGGGAGATGGAGATGTTGTCACTGTAGGAGACTGGAGATGTTGTTACTGTGGGAGATGGAGATGTTGTCACTGTAGGAGACTAGAGATGTTGTTACTGTGGGAGATGGAGATGTTGTCACTGTAGGAAATGGAGATGTTGTCACTGTAGGAAATGGAGATGTTGTCACTGTGGGAGATGGAGATGTTGTCACTGTGGGAGATGGAGATGTTGTCACTGTAAAAGACTGGAGATGTTGTCACTGTAGAAAATGGAGATGTTGTCACTGTAGGAGATGGAGATGTTGTCACTGTAGGAGACTGGAAATGTTGTCACTGTGGGAGATGGAGATGTTGTCACTGTGGGAGATGGAGATGTTGTTACTGTGGGAGATTGGAGATGTTGTCACTACAGGAGACTGGAGATGTTGGTAGTATAGGAGAATGAAGTTGTCACTGTAGGAGATTGTACATGTTGTCAGTATTGGAGATGTTGTTACTGTAGGAAATGGAGATGTTGTCACTGTGGGAGACTGGAGATGTTGTCACTGTAGGAGATGGAGATGTTGTCACTGTAGGAGATGGAGATGTTGTCACTGTAGGAGACTGGAGATGTTGTCACTGTAGGAGATGGAGATGTTGTCACTGTAGGAGATGGAGATGTTGTCACTGTAGGAGACTGGAGATGTTGTCACTGTAGGAGATGGAGATGTTGTCACTGTAGGAGATGGAAATGTTGTCACTGTGGGAGATGGAGATGTTGTTACTGTGGGAGATTGGAGATGTTGTCACTACAGGAGACTGGAGATGTTGTTAGTATAGGAGAATGGAGTTGTCACTGTAGGAGATTGTACATGTTGTCAGTATTGGAGATGTTGTTACTGTAGGAAATGGAGATGTTGTCACTGTGGGAGACTGGAGATGTTGCCACTGTAGGAGATGGAGATGTTGTCACTGTAGGAGACTGGAGATGTTGTCACTATAGGAGATGGAGATGTTGTTAGCATAGGAGACTGGAGATGTTGTCACTGTAGGAGATGGAGATGTTGTCACTGTAGGAGACTGGAGATGTTGTCACTGTAGGAGATGGAGATGTTGTCACTGTAGGAGACTGGAGATGTTGTCACTGTAGGAGATGGAGATGTTGTCACTGTAGGAGATGGAGATGTTGTCTACTGTAGGAGATGGAGATGTTGTCTACTGTAGGAGATGGAGATGTTGTCACTGTGGGAGATGGAGATGTTGTCACTGTGGGAGATGGAGATGTTGTCACTGTGGGAGATGGAGATGTTGTCACTGTGGGAGATGGAGATGTTGTCACTGTGGGAGATGGAGATGTTGTCACTGTGGGAGATGGAGATGTTGTCACTGTGGGAGATGGAGATGTTGTCACTTTTAGGAGACTGGAGATGTTGTCACTGTAGGAGATGGAGATGTTGTCACTGTAGGAGACTGGAGACGTTGTCACTGTGGGAGATGGAGATGTTGTCACTGTAGGAGACTGGAGATGTTGTCACTGTAGGAGATGGAGATGTTGTCACTGTAGGGAGATGGAGATGTTGTCACTGTAGGAGATGGAGATGTTGTCACTGTGGGAGATGGAGATGTTGTCACTGTGGGAGATGGAGATGTTGTCACTGTGGGAGATGGAGATGTTGTTAGCATAGGAGACTGGAGATGTTGTCACTGTGGGAGATGGAGATGTTGTCACTGTGGGAGATGGAGATGTTGTCACTGTGGGAGATGGAGATGTTGTCACTGTGGGAGATGGAGATGTTGTTCACTGTGGGAGGTGGAGATGTTGTCACTGTAGGAGACTGGAGATGTTGTTAGTATAGGAGAATGGAGTTGTCACTGTAGGAGATTGTACATGTTGTCAGTATTGGAGATGTTGTTACTGTAGGAGATTGTAGATGTTGTCAGTATAGAAGATTGGAGATGTTGTCAGTGTAGGAGACTGGAGATGTCACTTTAGGAGATGAGACGCCAAGTACCATGTCCTGAAAGTGAACAAGACTTCAGGGTCTAAGAAAGGTTTCTGCAAGGTTTAGCTTTGTTGGTGCATTTTGTCAGCGGAATAAACTAGCAAAATGTTTTCTGCGTTAAAAAGAACATTAAACCTGTTGCAATAATGTGGAAACATCTATTTTTTGTTAAACAGTTAGTCAGTTTTGATTAGTGAAAAGCATAATAAAGATGGTTCAGCGGCTTTATTTTTCAGACACCGTCTTACTTACAACACAAATTCCATCCGCCCGTTGTACAGACTCCAAGACAACAGGTGGAAAGTTGGTATATTTGTACCAGAAAAGACTTGCAAAGACAGCAATATGTGGTGACTACAAGACCCAGCTCAAAGGGGTGAGATCTGCGTGTCCCTACAAGCTCAGTGCTTGGAGAAAGCCACAGAAGATAGTTACTCGTGCTGGTGGAGGATCTCTGAGCCGCAAGGCCAAGGTTGTCAGAGAAAGAATCATTCGCTCTTTCCTCACTGAAGAGCAGAAGATTGCAGCAAGAGTTCTCAAGGTACAAGAGAAAGAATCATTCGCGCTTTCCTCATTGAGGAGCAGAAGATTGCAGTAAGAGTTCTCAGGGCACAAGAGACTAGCCAGAAACACTGAGACTTCTGTTGATTCAAAATAAAATATTTTTAATGTAAAAATAAATAAATAAATTAAATAAAACAGTAGAAACACATGTATAGACCTGAGATGGACCTCAATAATCTAATATAATCCTTAAATATGTACAGACCTGACACGGACCTTAGTAATCTGGTATATTCTTTAAATATGTACAGATCTGACACGGAAATCAATAATCTAGTATAATCTTTAAATATGTACAGATCAGAAACGGAAATCAATAATCTAGTATAATCTTTATATATGTACAGATCTGACACGGAAATCAATAATCTAGTATAATCTTTAAATATGTACAGATCTGAAACGGACCTCAATAATCTAGTATAATCCTTAAAGACGTACAGACATGAGACAGACCTCAATAATCTAGTATAATTCTTATAAATGTACAGACAAGAGACAGACCTCAATAATCTAGTATAATCCTTATAAATGTACAGACAAGAGACAGACCTCAATAATCTAGTATAATCCTTATAAAAGTACAGACCTGAGACGGACCTCAATAATCTAATATAAATTTTGGCGTACATGTTAAACAGTCCTGGTTTGATGTTAAACCAATCTGATGTCTTGCCATCTATTCTAACCGCTGCTTGTTGGTCTAGATCAGTAGTTTCCAAGCTTTTCAAGCAGAGGGCCGTATCTACTATTTTCGGTAGTTGAGCGGGTCACAGCGTTATAAAATTATATAAGGCGTGTAATATCATTCTTACCTTTGTTAACTTAAATATTAAATTAGTTTAGAAAATCGTCATTAATGTAATTAATTTACAATTGTAACTGTTCTTCACAACCAGTTACTTAAGTTCAGATGAGTGTTTATCAACGTCTGGGCACAAATCTATCATGCCCAAAGTCATACGTGCAGCTAGGTTACTGTCGGTGAGTCTGGAACGTTCTTTTTTTTTTTTTTTTATAACGGTCATTGCGGAAAATGACTGCTCAAGGCCTCGCGTGCCACTTTCTGCCAGTTGGCGGGCCACAAATGGCACGCGGGCCGTGGTTTGGGAACCTCTGGTCTAGATAGAGTATTTTTAGGAGTTGTGCTACATGTGATGAAATGCCTATTTTCCTCATGATGTCCCAAAGTTTCTGATGTTGTACACGGTCAAATGCCTTTGAATAATCCACAAAACATGAGAATAGGTTTACATTAAATTCTCTACACCTCAGCCATGACTCTACTCTGAGATGTCAAATCGTGTCACAATATTCTTTAGTTCGTCTCCTTCTACCCGTTCATGTAGTGGCATCAACTCTCAATGTCTTATCTGGAGAATTCAGCACTCCAAGAAGTCTGATGCACGATGAAACCCCGAATACCAACACCAATCAGCAATGTTCTAGCCAAGTGCCCGGCAATAAGCCGGCTGTAATGAGGACTGCGGGGAATGTGTACTCTCTGGTAGTCGTGTTCCCCCTGTCGGACATTAAACGCCACTTTGTTCCTGGGTGAGACTACGTACCGCCGAGTCACGGAGGGCACAGGCAACCCATTAACGACTCCCTCATTCTATACCACCATCAACTGGCGGGGAGCGGCGGGACGCTCCGACAGACCACCAGTGTGATGGCAAGAAAATGTATCAACCCAGCATGCAGGTGGAACTCTGATACGGCACTTTACGGCGGCCATCGGAAGCGGAATATCTAGCATGTCTTGTGAAGGCAGTTCCCGGCATGCCTTCGTTGTTGGTTGAATGCGCGTCCATCAGACGTCTCCGCCCGCCCAGCTCTCCCAGAAATTGTCGGAGCAGACATTCTCATATTATTACTGGTGTTTAACCCCTTCTGTCCCAGCCTGGGCGATGGAGTGCCGAGTGTACGCACTCTAATGGGGACAAGTCCTTGTACAGGCACTCAACTGGGTGATCACTCTGTTTAGACAATCACATGGATCAACACTCATTACAGACAATCACATGGATAAACACTTGTTACAAACAATCCCATGTAACACGATCATGAAACACGATTAGTACAGACAATCACGTGGGTCAACACTCATTACAGACAATCACATGGGTCAACAATCATTACAGACAATCACATGGGTCAACACTCATTGCAGACAATCACATGGGTCAACAATCATTTCAGATAATCACATGGGTCAACACTCATTATAGACAATCATATGGGTCAAAAATCATTACAGACAATCACATGGGTCAACACTCATTACAGACAATCACATAGGTCAACAATCATTACAGACAATCACATGGGTCAACACTCAGTACAGACAATCACATGGGTCAACACTCAGTACAGACAATCACATGGGTCAACACTCAGTACAGACAATCACATCAATCAATAATCAGTATAGACAATCACATGGGTCAACACTCATTACAGACAATCACATGGGTCAACAATCAGTACAGACAATCACACGGGTCAACATTCAGTACAGACAATCACATGGGTCAACACTCATTACAGACAATCACATGGGGCAACAATCATTATAGACAATCACATTTTTCATTTTCAAATGTGTGTTTTAAAAACAATAAATGTCTGGGACAGAGTGTATTAAACAAACACAAATATTTCTGGAGCATGGTTAGCTAATGTAACATCTGTGTGGTGTAATGTAACATCTGTGTGGTGTAATGTAACATCTGTGTCGGTTGCTAACTGTAACATCCTGTGTGGTGTAATGTACCATCTGTCGTTGGTTGTAATGTAACATCTGTGTGTGTAATGTAACATCTGCTGTGGTGTAATGTAACATCTGTGTGGTGTAATGTAACATCTGTTGCTGCGTCGTAATGTAACATTCTGTTTGGTGTAATTTTAAACCATTTGTGTCCGGTATAATGTAACATCGTGTGTGTGTTGTAATGTAACATCTGCTGTGGTGTAATGTAACATCTGTGTGGTGTAATATGTAACATCTGTGTGGTGGTAAGTGTAACATCTGGTGGTGTAATGTAACATCTGTGTGGTGCTAATGTAACATCTGTGTGGTGTAATGTAACATCTGTGTGGTGTAATGTAACATCTGTGTGGTGTAATGTAACATCTGTGTGGTGTAATGTAACATCTGTGTGGTGTAATGTAACATCTGTGTGGTGTAATGTAACATCTGTGTGGTGTAATGTAACATCTGTGTGGGACAGTGTGGTGTAATGTAACATCTATGTGGGACAGTGTGGTGTAATGTAACATCTATGTGGGACAGTGTGGTGTAATGTAACATCTGTGTGGGACAGTGTGGTTAATGTAACATCTATGTGGGACAGTGTGGTGTAATGTAACATCTGTGTGGACAGTGTGGTGTAATGCAACATCTATGTGGGACAGTGTGGTTAATGTAACATCTATGTGGGACAGTGTGGTGTAATGTAACATCTATGTGGGACAGTGTGGTGTAATGCAACATCTGTGTGGGACAGTGTGGTGTAATGTAACATCTATGTGGGACAGTGTGGTGTAATGTAACATCTATGTGGGACAGTGTGGTGTAATGTAACATCTGTGTGGGACAGTGTGGTGTAATGTAACATCTATGTGGGAACAGTGTGGTGTAATGCAACATCTGTGTGGGACAGTGTGGTTAATGTAACATCTGTGTGGTGTAATGTAACATCTATGTGGGACAGTGTGGTGTAATGCAACATCTGTGTGGGACAGTGTGGTTAATGTAACATCTATGTGGACAGTTGTGTTGTTGTAATGCAACATCTGTGTGGGACAGTGTGGTTAATGTAACATCTATGTGGGACAGTGTGGTGTAATGTAACATCTGTGTGGTGTAATGTAACATCTGTGTGGTGTAATGTAACATCTGTGTGGTGTAATGTAACATCTGTGTGGTGTAATGTAACATCTGTGTGGTGTAATGTAACATATGTGTGGTGTAATGTAACAACTGTGTGGTTTAATGTAACATCTGTGTGTGTAATGTAAACATCTGTGTGGTGTAATGGTAACATCTGTGTGGTGTAATGTAACATCTGTGTGGGGTAATGTAACATCTGTTGTGTGTGAATGTAACATCTGTGTGGGAACAGTGTGGTGTAATGTAACATCTGTGTGGGACAGTGTGGTGTAATTGTAACATCTGTGGTGTAATGTAACTCTGTGTGGTTGTAATGTAACATCTGTGTGGGACAGTGTGTGTAATGTAACATCTATGTGGGACAGTTGTGTGTAATGTAACATCTATGTGGGACAGTGTGGTGTAATGTAACATCTGTGTGGGACAGTGTGGTGTAATGTAACATCTATGTGTGGGACAGTGTGGTGTAATGTAACATCTGTGTGGGACAGTGTGGTGTAATGTAACATCTATGTGGGACAGTGTGGTGTAATGTAACATCTGTGTGGGACAGTGTGGTGTAATGTAACATCTATGTGGGACAGTGTGGTGTAATGTAACATCTGATGTGGGACAGTGTGGTGTAATGTAACATCTATGTGGGACAGTGTGGTGTAATGAACATCATGTGTGGACAGTGTGGTGTAATGTAACATCTATGTGGGACAGTGTGGTGTAATGTAAATCTATGTGGGACAGTGTGGTGTAATGTAACATCTATGTGGGACAGTATGGTGTAATGTAACATCTATGTGGGACAGTGTGGTGTAATGTAACATCTATGTGGTGTAATGTAACATCTATGTGGGACAGTGTGGTGTAATGTAACATCTATGTGGGACAGTGTGGTGTAATGTAACATCTATGTGGGACAGTGTGGTGTAATGTAACATCTATGTGGGACAGTGTGGTGTAATGTAACATCTGTGTGGGACAGTGTGGTGTAATGTAACATCTATGTGGGACAGTGTGGTGTAATGTAACATCTGTGTGGGACAGTGTGGTGTAATGTAACATCTATGTGGGACACTGTGGTGTAATGTAACATCTATGTGGGACAGTGTGGTGTAATGTAACATCTATGTGGGACAGTTGTGGTAATGTAACATCTGTGTGGGACAGTGTGGTGTAATGTAACATCTAGTGTGGACAGTGTG
>JACEFZ010020572.1:37500-139225 GCA_014155875.1 Cepaea nemoralis | reverse complement strand
CTTTTTTTTTTTTTAAATTTTAGGTGATATTTTCCTGTTTGGTCGATACCTTTTCATACTTGCTTAAAAAATTTCGTACTTTTCCAAGTTTTTTGGGGGGGTATTTCGTTCTTGGACAATTTTTTTCCCCCCATTTGGCAAACAAATTTTCCTATTTGGCCAAGATATTTTCCTTTGGGTTAACATATGTTTTTACTTTTTATAAATTTTGGGTGATATATTTCTCTTTTGCGTACCTTTTCATACTTGCTTAAAAAAATTTTCGTACTTTTCCTAATTTTTTGGGGGGGAATTTTCGTACTTGGAAAATTTTTCCCTTTGGCTAAAAATTTTCCTATTTGGCCAAGTATTTTCCTTTGTTAAAACATATGTTCCTACTTTTTAAATTTTTGGTGATATATTTCTCTTTTGGGACTTTTTTATTTGTTAAAATTTCTTTATTTTTCAAAATTTTTTAATTTTTTTATTTGGGCATTTTTTTCCCTAAAAACCTTTTTAATATTTTTTTGGTTAAACTTTGTTTTTTTTAAAGTTTGGTGAATACTTTTTTTCCCAAAAAATTTTAATTTTTTGTCTAAATTTTTTTTCTTTGGGAAAATTTTCCGATTTTTTGGTTTAACACTAAGGTAAAATGAAAAATAAAAATTGGGGTTTGGTGTTTTTGGGGGAAAAAACACTTAACCCTAAAAAAATGAAAGGTTTTTATTTTACTTTCCGCTGATTATGACGGCGGACATGTGACCTGTCATGTTACGTGCATTGCCTAAGGTTGAATCGGGGCAGTTTGTTGTGTTGATGCTCGGGTGTCCTTTGGTGTAACCGGATAACACTAGGACTACACGGTTATAGAAAAGAGAGAGAGAAGGGGGTGACCATTTTACCCTTCGGATGCAGTGGTGATGATGCAGTGTTGATGATGCAGTGTATTCACTCCTATACACAGTGATCATCATACGTTAGGTTCCCTGACTCGACAACCGATAGGACACCCTTTTTCTATAGTTTCCCTCTTAACCATGTGTCTCAGATGTCCCATTACCCCTGTGACCGGATGTGACACCATATTTGACCAGTTTTAGTGAATGAGACGTAGTTTGGTTGTAGCAATTACCCATGTGTGATAGGGTGCGACGCCATCTTTGACCAGATGTAACTATTGTCCATGTGTGTTGACTGTACCACTAGGTGCTATTGATCAATACAAAATCAGTGCTCGAGGCGATCCTGTCAGGGAAATTGCCGCTAATAAGGACATTACTTTCTGAACTTAGCAGTCGGCATAACGTCTTGATCATTTCATCGATCACTTTAACCATCATCATGTCACTACACATACCATACCCTACAATTTAAGTGATCCTTCGACCACTTGATCACTACTTCACCAGTACTTGACCACTATTTGACTATGTCCTTACTTATTTTACCATCACCGTTTCACTACACGTACCATACCCTATAATTTAAGTGGTCATTCGACTACTTGACCACTACTTGATCACTATTTGAGCACCACTTGACCAACTCTTGATCATCACCATGTCACCATACATACTTTCACCGACAATTTAAGTAGTCATTCGACCATTTACCACTACTTGGCCACTACTTGAGCACGTCATCGATCACTTTAACCAACACAGGTTCACTACACGTACTTTCCCTTACAATTTAAGTGGTCACTCGACCCTTTGACCAGTACTTGCCCGCTACTTGATCACTACTTGACAACGTCACTACTTAATTTATTCATCTCTGTTTCACTACACGTACCATACCCTATAATTCTTTCACTTGAGCGGTTGACCACTATTTGAGCACCACTTGACCAACTCTTGATCATCACCATGTCACCATACATACTTTCACTGACAATTTAAGTAGTCATTCGACCATTTACCACTACTTGGCCACTACTTGAGCACGTCATCGATCACTTTAACCAACACAGGTTCACTACACGTACTTTCCCTTATAATTTAAGTGGTCACTCGACCATTTGACCAGTACTTGCCCGCTACTTGATCACTACTTGACAACGTCACTACTTAATTTATTCATCTCTGTTTCACTACACGTACCATACCCTATAATTTAAGTGGTCATTCGACTACTTGACCACTACTTGATCACTATTTGAGCACCACTTGACCAACTCTTGATCATCACCATGTCACCATACATACTTTCACCGACAATTTAAGTAGTCATTCGACCATTTACCACTACCTGGCCACTACTTGAGCACGTCATCGATCACTTTAACCAACACAGGTTCACTACACGTACTTTCCCTTACAATTTAAGTGGTCACTCGACCATTTGACCAGTACTTGCCCGCTACTTGATCACTACTTGACAACGTCACTACTTAATTTATTCATCTCTGTTTCACTACACGTACCATACCCTATAATTCTTTCACTTGAGCGGTTGACCACTATTTGAGCACCACTTGACCAACTCTTGATCATCACCATGTCATCATACATACTTTCACCGACAATTTAAGTAGTCATTCGACCATTTACCACTACTTGGCCACTACTTGAGCACGTCATCGATCACTTTAACCAACACAGGTTCACTACACGTACTTTCCCTTACAATTTAAGTGGTCACTCGACCATTTGACCAGTACTTGCCCGCTACTTGATCCCTACTTGACAACGTCACTACTTAATTTATTCATCTCTGTTTCACTACACGTACCATACCCCACAATTTTCTCACTTGAGCGGTTGACCACTGGTTGAGCACTACTTGACCACTGCTTGACCACGTTGTCGACCTTTTTACCATCACCGTTTCAATATACGTACTTTTCTCTACCTTTTAAGTGTTCATTCGACCACTTGACCACTGGTTGACCGCTACTTGACCATGTCATCGATCACTTTAACCACTACCATAATCTTAGGGACATCGTCATCTACAATTTAAGTGGTCATACGACCACTTGACCACTACTTGACCATTGGCTGATCACTACTTGACCACTAATTTACCACCCTTTAATCATCACCATATCATTATAACCACTTTTCCCTAAAATTTCCTCACTTGACCACTACTTGACCATTGGTTGACCACTACTTGACCACTAATTTACCACCCTTTAATCATCACCATATCATTATAACCACTTTTCCCTAAAATTTTCCTTACTTGACCACTACTTGACCACCACTTGACCATTGCTTGACCACTAATTTACCACCCTTTAATCATCACCATATCATTACAACCACTTTTCCCTAAAATTTCCTCACTTGACCACCCCTTGACCACTGCTTGACCACTAATTTATCACCCTTTAATCATCACCATATCATTACAACTACTTTTCCCTAAAATTTTCCTTACTTGACCACCCCTTGACCACTAATACCTGGTACCCACCCCTTACCAACGAATTTCACTAAGCCATACCCGAGACAATCAATAATATGGACCATCTTTACTTTTTAATATTTTCATTTGTAACCCGTATGTTGACAGTGTATTTGTCACTACGACCCCCTACGGATCACTACTAGCCGCTACCCACCCCTTAACAATAAATTTCACTAAGCTATACCCGATAAAATCATTAATATCGACCGTCTTTACTTTTTAAGGTTTTCATTTGTACCCCGTATGATGATAGTGTATAGGCAGCTACGACACTCTAAAAATCACTAATAGCCGCTACCCACCCCTCACCAACGAATTTCACTAAGCTATACCCGCTAAAATCAATATTATCGGCCATTTTTACTTTTTAAGGTTTTCATTTGTAACCCGTATGATGATAGTGTATAGGCAGCTACGACACTCTAAAAATCACTAATAGCCGCTACCCACCCCTCACCAACGAATTTCACTAAGCTATACCCGCTAAAATCAATATTATCGGCCATTTTTACTTTTTAAGGTTTTCATTTGTAACCCGTATGATGATAGTGTATAGGCCACTATGACACTCTACAAAGCACTAATAGCCGCTACCCACCCCTCACCAACGAATTTCACTAAGCTATACCCGCTAAAATCAATAATATCGACCATCTGTACATTTTAAGGTTTTCATTTGTAACCCTGTGATGATAGTGTTTAAACCCAAATCACCTAGCGTCACCCCACGCGCCCACCCCCTCGCCACCACCCCGCACCCCGTCGTTATTTATTTTTATTTTTATTTATTTTATTTTAATTTTTAATAATTAATTAAACTTTTTATACACCCACTCAATAGTTATCTGCCCTTAGAAACATAAAATCTTAGAATTATCGCCCTTAGATATGACCTAGATATCACCCCTTACCCCACCAAACTATATGACCGAGGAGGAGTGAAAATCAGCCGAGGTCAAGGTCAATCCGGATTAATCCGGCAAATAAGAACCGTTTTGCGCTTTTCTAACTACTGATAATTCTAAGATTTTATGTTTCTAAGGGCAGATAACTATTGAGTGGGTGTATAAAAATTTTAATTAATTATTAAAAAATAAAATAAAATAAATAAAAATAAAAATAAATAACGACGGGGTGCGGGGTGGTGGCGAGGGGGTGGGCGCGTGGGGTGAGACTAGGCGGCTCGGGTTTAAACACTATCAGGTATATAATAATTTTTATTAAATCATGTATAAACAATACAATGCATATTAAATAAGTAGCGGCATAGTGGAAAATTCTGTAGGTAGACCAAGAAGGCGGTGGAGAGATAATATACATACAGACCTACAAGCACTTGGAATCAACGACTGGCAAGAGAAGGTCCACCAGAGAGACGAATGGAGACAGATTGTATTTGCAGCAAAGAACCTCAATGGCTCGGATTGCTGAAGAAGAAGAAGATAGTGGAAAATTCTGGAACGTAGTACCGGGGAGTTATACGTCGGCAAGTGTGGGAAAATCTCCGGCGGGTGTGACGGTGGTCGGTTCATAACAGACGTGGAGGGGGTGCATACGGAAAAGTCATTAAGTAAAGGGTTGTAGAAACGTGGGTGAGTGGTGTGTTAAAATAATTTGAACTATTAGCGCATTAGTGGTGTACATTAGTACGAATAGAAGGAATAGGTGCGGTGGGGATAGTAGTAGGTATGGGTTAGTGAAATTAGTTGATAAGGGTGGTTATTAGTGCTATGTAGATGTTCATAGTAGCTTATTCACTAACATCACACGTGTTACAAATGAAACCTTGAAAGCTAAAGATAGCTGATTGTAATGGATATAGTGTAGTATCATTAGGTGGTAAGGGGTGGGTACCAGGTATTAGTGGTCAACAGATGGTCAAGTAGTGGTCAAGTGGTGGTCAAGTGAGGACATTTTAGGGAAAAGTGGTTATAATGATAGGGTGATGCTTAAAGGGTGGTAAATTAGTGGTCAAATAAGGAAAATTTTAGGGAAAATTGGTCGTAGCGACATGGTGATGGTTAAAGGATGGTAAATTAGTGGTAAATTAGTGGTCAAGCAGTGGTCAAGTGAGGAAAATTTTAGGGAAAAGTAGTTGTAATGATAAGGTGATGATTAAAGGATGGTAAATTAGTGGTCAACAGATGGTCAAGTAGTTGTCAAGTGAGGAAATTTTAGGGAAAAGTGGTTGTAATGATATGGTGATGATTAAAGGGTGGTAAATTAGTGGTCAAGCAATGGTCAAGTGGTGGTCAAGTAAGGAAAATTTTAGGGGAAAAGTAGTTGTAATGATATGGTGATGATTAAAAGGATGGTAAATTAGTGGTAAATTAGTGGTCAAGTGGTGGTCAAGTAAGGAAAATTTTAGGGAAAAGTAGTTGTAATGATATGGTGATGATTAAAGGATGGTAAATTAGTGGTCAACAGATGGTCAAGTAGTGGTCAAGGGGTGGTCAAGTGAGGAAATTTTAGGGAAAAGTGGTTATAATGATATGGTGATGATTAAAGGGTGGTAAATTAGTGGTCAAGTAGTGGTCAACCAATGGTCAAGTAGTGGTCAAGTGAGGATAATTTTAGGGAAAAGTGGTTATAATGATATGGTGATGATTAAAGGGTGGTAAATTAGTGGTCAAGTAGTGGTCAACCAATGGTCAAGTAGTGGTCAAGTGGTCGAGTGACCACTTAAATTGTAGAGGACGATGTCCCTAAGATTATGGTAGTGGTTAAAGTGATCGATGACATGGTCAAGTAGCGGTCAACCAGTGGTCAAGTGGTCGAATGAACACTTAAAAGGTAGAGAAAAGTACGTATATTGAAACGGTGATGGTAAAATGGTCGAAAACGTGGTCAAGCAGTGGTCAAGTAGTGCTCAACCAGTGGTCAACCGCTCAAGTGAGAAAATTGTAGGGTATGGTACGTGTAGTGAAACAGAGAGGGATAAATTAAGTAGTGACGTTGTCAAGTAGTGATCAAGTAGCGGGCAAGTACTGGTCAAATGGTCGAGTGACCACTTAAATTGTAAGGGAAAGTACGTGTAGTGAACCTGTGTTGGTTAAAGTGATCGATGACGTGCTCAAGTAGTGGCCAAGTAGTGGTAAATGGTCGAGTGACTACTTAAATTGTCGGTGAAAGTAGGTATAGTGACATGGTGATGATCAAGAGTTGGTCAAGTAGTGCTCAACCAGTGGTCAACCGCTCAAGTGAGAAACTTGTAGGGTATGGTACGTGTAGTGAAACAGAGATGGATAAATTAAGTAGTGACGTTGTCAAGTAGTGATCAAGTAGCGACAAGTACTGGTCAAATGGTCGAGTGACCACTTAAATTGTAAGGGAAAGTAGGTATAGTGACATGGTGATGATCAAGAGTTGGTCAAGTGGTGCTCAAATAGTGGTCAAGTAGTGGCCAAATAGTGGTAAATGGTCGAGTGACTACTTAAATTGTCGGTGAAAGTAGGTATAGTGACATGGTGATGATCAAGAGTTGGTCAAGTGGTGTTCAAATAGTGGTCAAGTGGTGTTCAAATAGTGGTCAAGTAGTGGTCAAGTAGTCGAATGACCGCTTAAATTATAGGGTATGGTACGTGTAGTGAAACGGTGATGGTAAAATAAGTAAGGACATAGTCAAATAGGGGTCAAGTACTGGTGAAGTAGTGATCAAGTGGTCGAATGATCACTTAGATTGTAGGGTATGGTATGTGTAGTGACATGATGATGGTTAAAGTAATCGATGAAATGATCAAGACGTTATGCCGACTGCTAAGTTCAGAAAGTAATGTCCTTACTATCGACAATTTCCCTGACAGGAGCGCCTCGAGCATTGATTTTGTATTGATCAATAGCACCTAGTGGTACAGTCAACACACATGGACAATAGTTACATCCGGTCAAAGATGGCGTCGCACCCTATCACACATGGGTAATTGCTACAACCAAACTACGTCTCATTCACTAAAACTGGTCAAAGACGGCGGCGAATCCGATCACAGGAGTAATGGTACATCTTAGACACGTGGTTAAGAGGGAAACTATAGAAAAAGGGTGTCCTATCGGTTGTCGAGTCAAGGAACCTAACGTATGATGATCACTGTGTATAGGAGTGAATACACTGCATCATCAACATTGCATCCGAAGGCTAAAAGGGTCACCCTTCTCTCTCTCTCTCCTTTCTATAACCGTGTAGTCCTAGTGTTATCCGGTTACACAAAAGGACACTCGGGCATCAATACAACATAAACTGGTCTCAAAAACCCCATACGCGCATGTAAACAAATCACCACAGTGTCCGACTAAGCCTTTCTCATATTCATAGTACAGAGCTGTGATCACCGAGACTAGTCGGGGAAATCGTATCTGTACGTAACAACTATCGGGTCATACAGCGACGAGTGGGTAGTGGGTGTTAACAGATGCACACAAACACAAAAAAACTGCCCCGATTCAACCTTAGGCAATGCACGTAACATGACAGGTCACATGTCCGCCGTCATAATCAACGACGTTATCACGTATCAAATTAGATAGCCACACTTTCATTTCCTTTCTATGTGTCCATAGTGTCTTTATATTTTTCTCCAGAAAAACATTTCCAAGACTAATATATGTTTTTTGTCAGTGTACCTGCTCAGTGCCACACTTCACAACCAGTCAAAAATACACGTTCTATGTACCACTTCAACCGTCAAATAAGAAAATATGTTAGACAAAATATTAAAATTATTGGTCAAATACAGAAATATATCACCCAAACTTATAAAAAGTAGGAACATATGTTAACCACAGAGAAAATACCTTGGCCAAATAGGAAAATTTGTTAGCCAAATGAGAAAAAAAGATTGATCAAGTAACGAAATACCCCCCAACAAACTTATGAAAAGTATGAAACTTTGTTAACCAAGTATGAAAAGGTATCGACCAAGTAGAGAAATATAGCACCCAAACTTATAAAATGTAGGAACATATGTTAACCAAATGGAAAATATCTTGGCCAAATAATAAAATTTGTTAGCCAAATAGAAAAAAATATTGACCACGTAACGATATATCTTGTCCACACTTATGAAAAGTAGGAAAATTTGTTAGCCAAATGGGGAAAATATTGACCACCTAACGAAATACCCCCCAACAAACTTAGGAAAAGTACGAAAACTTTGTTAAGCAAGTATGAAAAGGTATCGACCAAACAGAGAAATATATCACCCAAACTTATAAAAAGTAGGAACATATGTTAACCAAATGGAAAATATCTTGGGCAAATAGGAAAATTTGTTAGCCAAATGGGAAAATATTGTCCAAGTAACGAAATATCCCCCAACAAACTTAGGAAAAGTACGAAACTTTGTTAAGCAAGTATGAAAAGGTATCGACCAAGTAGAGAAATATATCACCCAAACTTATAAAAAGTAGGAACATATGTTAACCACAGAGAAAATACCTTGGCCAAATAGGAAAATTTGTTAGCCAAATGAGAAAAAAGATTGACCAAGTAACGAAATACCCCCCAACAAACTTATGAAAAGTACGAAACTTTGTTAAACAAGTATGAAAAGGTATCGACCAAGTAGAGAAATATAGCACCCAAACTTATAAAAAGTAGGAACATATGTTAACCACAGAGAAAATACCTTGGCCAAATAGGAAAATTTTGTTAGCCAAATGAGAAAAAAGATTGTCCAAGTGACGAAATACCCCCCCACAAACTTAGGAAAAGTACGAAACTTTGTTAAGCAAGTATGAAAAGTTATCGACCAAACAGAGAAATATATCATCTAAACTTATAAAAAAGTAAGAACATATGTTAACCAAATGGAAAATATTGTCCAAGTAACGAAATAACCCCCAACAAACTTAGGAAAAGTACGAAACTTTGTTAAGCAAGTATGAAAAGGTATCGACCAAACAGAGAAATATATCACCCAAACTTATAAAAAGTAGGAACATATGTTAACCAAATGGAAAATATCTTGGCCAAATAATAAAATTTGTTAGCCAAATAGAAAAAAAAATATTGACCACGTAATGATATATCTTGTCCACACTTATGAAAAGTAGGAAAATTTGTTAGCCAAATGGGGAAAATATTGACCACGTAACGAAATACCCCCCAACAAACTTAGGAAAAGTACGAAAACTTGGTTAAGCAAGTATGAAAAGGTATCGACCAAACAGAGAAATATATCACCCAAACTTATAAAAAGTAGGAACATATGTTAACCAAATGGAAAATATCTTGGCCAAATAGGAAATATTGTTAGCCAAATAGAATAAAATATTGACCACGTAATGATATATCTTGTCCACACTTATGAAAAGTAGGGAAATTTGTTAGTCAAATGGGGAAAATATTGACCACGTAACGAAATACCCCCCAAAAAACTTTAGAAAGTACGAAACTTTGTTAAGCAAGTATGAAAAGGTATCGGCCAAACAGAGAAATATATCACCCAAACTTATAAAAAGTAGGAACATATGTTAACCAAACGGAAAATAGCTTGGCCAAATAGGAAAACTTGTTAGCCAAATAGTAAAAAATATTGACCACGTAACGATATATCTTGTCCACACTTATGAAAAGTAGGGAAATTTGTTAGTCAAATGGGGAAAATATTGACCACGTAACAATATACCCCAAAAAAAAACTTAGGAAAAGTACGAAACTTTGTTAAACAAGTATGAAAAGGTATCGGCCAAACAGAGAAATATAACACCCAAACTTATGAAAAGTAGGAAACTTTGTTACCCAAAGTGAAAAAACCTAGGTCAAGTAAGAAAATTCTGATAGCCAAATGTGAAAAGTGTCGGCCAAATACAGAAATAGCTCAACCACATTTATAAAACGTAGGAAAATTGTTATTCAAACGGGAAAGCTATTGAACAACTAGGAAAATGTAATAGTCAAAGAAGAATAATATTGAACAAGTAATGAAATATATCATTCAAACTTATGAAAAGTAGGAAGCCTTGATAACCAAATGTGAAAAATATCACTCAAAGAGAGAAATAGCTCGCCCCAACGTATAAAAAGTAGGAAAATTGTCGGCCAAAGGGAAAAAAGTTAGACCAAATACAGAAATATCTCGACCAAACTTATAAAAATCTAGGAAAAAATAGTACCCAACACAACTAAAAGGCTGACTAAAGTTATAAATCCAAACTTATAAAAATAACCAAATAGGAAAACATATTGACCAAGTACAGACATATATCAATCAAACTTATAAACTTGTCGTCCAAAGTGATAAAAAACAAAGAAAGGCTGTCAGCCAGTCTAAGAAATAGGTATGGAAAAGTAAGTCGACCAAGACTACAGAAGTTATATTTTTATTTCCTTTTTTTTTTCTTTTTTTTCTGAGCTTGGTCGACTTACTTTTCCATACCTATTTCTTAGACTGGCTGACAGCCTTTCTTTGTTTTTTATCACTTTGGACGACAAGTTTATAAGTTTGATTGATATATGTCTGTACTTGGTCAATATGTTTTCCTATTTGGTTATTTTTATAAGTTTGGATTTATAACTTTAGTCAGCCTTTTAGTTGTGTTGGGTACTATTTTTTCCTAGATTTTTATAAGTTTGGTCGAGATATTTCTGTATTTGGTCTAACTTTTTCCCCTTTGGTCGACAATTTTCCTACTTTTTATACGTTGGGGCGAGCTATTTCTCTCTTTGATTGATATTTTTCACATTTGGTTATCAAGGCTTCCTACTTTTCATAAGTTTGAATGATATATTTCATTACTTGTTCAATATTATTCTTCTTTGACTATTACATTTTCCTAGTTGTTCAATAGCTTTCCCGGTTGAATAACAATTTTCCTACGTTTTATAAATTTACTTGAGCTATTTCTGTACTTGGCCGACACTTTTCACATTTGGCTATCAGAATTTTCTTACTTGACCTAGGTTTTTTCACTTTGGGTAACAAAGTTTCCTACTTTTCATAAGTTTGGGTGTTATATTTCTCTGTTTGGCCGATACCTTTTCATACTTGTTTAACAAAGTTTCGTACTTTTCCTAAGTTTTTTTTTTTTGGGGGGGGGGGGGGGGGGGGGGGTATTTCGTTACGTGGTCAATATTTTCCCCATTTGACTAACAAATTTCCCTACTTTTCATAAGTGTGGACAAGATATATCGTTACGTGGTCAATATTTTATTCTATTTGGCTAACAAATTTTCCTATTTGGCCAAGCTATTTTCCGTTTGGTTAACATATGTTCCTACTTTTTATAAGTTTGGGTGATATATTTCTCTGTTTGGTCGATACCTTTTCATACTTGCTTAACAAAGTTTCGTACTTTTCTAAAGTTTTTTTAGGGGTATTTCGTTACGTGGTCAATATTTTCCCCATTTGACTAACAAATGTCCCTACTTTTCATAAGTGTGGACAAGATATATCGTTACGTGGTCAATATTTTTTCTATTTGGCTAACAATATTTCCTATTTGGCCAAGATATTTTCCATTTGGTTAACATATGTTCCTACTTTTTATAAGTTTGGGTGATATATTTCTCTGTTTGGTCGATACCTTTTCATACTTGCTTAACAAAGTTTTCGTACTTTTCCTAAGTTTGTTGGGGGGTATTTCGTTACGTGGTCAATATTTTCCCCATTTGGCTAACAAATTTTTCTACTTTTCATAAGTGTGGACAAGATATATCATTACGTGGTCAATATTTTTTTTCTATTTGGCTAACAAATTTTATTATTTGGCCAAGATATTTTCCATTTGGTTAACATATGTTCCTACTTTTTATAAGTTTGGGTGATATATTTCTCTGTTTGGTCGATACCTTTTCATACTTGCTTAACAAAGTTTCGTACTTTTCCTAAGTTTGTTGGGGGTTATTTCGTTACTTGGACAATATTTTCCATTTGGTTCACATATGTTCTTACTTTTTTATAAGTTTAGATGATATATTTCTCTGTTTGGTCGATAACTTTTCATACTTGCTTAACAAAGTTTCGTACTTTTCCTAAGTTTGTTGGGGGGAGGGGGGGGGGGGGGGTATTTCGTCACTTGGACAATCTTTTTTCTCATTTGGCTAACAAAATTTTCCTATTTGGCCAAGGTATTTTCTCTGTGGTTAACATATGTTCCTACTTTTTATAAGTTTGGGTGCTATATTTCTCTACTTGGTCGATACCTTTTCATACTTGTTTAACAAAGTTTCGTACTTTTCATAAGTTTGTTGGGGGGTATTTCGTTACTTGGTCAAACTTTTTTCTCATTTGGCTAACAAATTTTCATATTTGGCCAAGGTATTTTCTCTGTGGTTAACATATGTTCCTACTTTTTATAAGTTTGGGTGATATATTTCTCTACTTGGTCGATACCTTTTCATACTTGCTTAACAAAGTTTCGTACTTTTCCTAAGTTTGTTGGGGGATATTTCGTTACTTGGACAATATTTTCCCCATTTGGCTAACAAATTTTCCTATTTGCCCAAGATATTTTCCATTTGGTTAACATATGTTCCTACTTTTTATAAGTTTGGGTGATATATTTCTCTGTTTGGTCGATACCTTTTCATACTTGCTTAACAAAGTTTTCGTACTTTTCCTAAGTTTGTTGGGGGGTATTTCGTTACTTGATCAATCTTTTTTTCTCATTTGGCTAACAAATTTTCCTATTTGGCCAAGGTATTTTCTCTGTGGTTAACATATGTTCCTACTTTTTATAAGTTTGGGTGATATATTTCTGTATTTGACCAATAATTTTAATATTTTGTCTAACATATTTTCTTATTTGACGGTTGAAGTGGTACATAGAACGTGTATTTTTGACTGGTTGTGAAGTGTGGCACTGAGCAGGTACACTGACAAAAAACATATATTAGTCTTGGAAATGTTTTTCTGGAGAAAAATATAAAGACACTATGGACACATAGAAAGGAAATGAAAGTGTGGCTATCTAATTTGATACGTGATAACGTCGTTGATTATGACGGCGGACATGTGACCTGTCATGTTACGTGCATTGCCTAAGGTTGAATAGGGGCAGTTTTTTGTGTTTGTGTGCATCTGTTAACACCCACTACCCACTCGTCGCTGTATGACCCGATAGTTGTTACGTACAGATACGATTTCCCCGACTAGTCTCGGTGATCACAGCTCTGTACTATGAATATGAGAAAGGCTTAGTCGGACACTGTGGTGATTTGTTTACATGCGCGTATGGGGTTTTTGAGACCAGTTTATGATGTATTGATGCCCGAGTGTCCTTTTGTGTAACCGGATAACACTAGGACTACACGGTTATAGAAAGGAGAGAGAGAGAGAAGGGTGACCCTTTTAGCCTTCGGATGCAATGTTGATGATGCAGTGTATTCACTCCTATACACAGTGATCATCATACGTTAGGTTCCTTGACTCGACAACCGATAGGACACCCTTTTTCTATAGTTTCCCTCTTAACCACGTGTCTAAGATGTACCATTACTCCTGTGATCGGATTCGCCGCCGTCTTTGACCAGTTTTAGTGAATGAGACGTAGTTTGGTTGTAGCAATTACCCATGTGTGATAGGGTGCGACGCCATCTTTGACCGGATGTAACTATTGTCCATGTGTGTTGACTGTACCACTAGGTGCTATTGATCAATACAAAATCAGTGCTCGAGGCGGTCCTGTCAGGGAAATTGTCGATAGTAAGGACATTACTTTCTGAACTTAGCAGTCGGCATAACGACTTGATCATTTCATCGATTACTTTAACCATCATCATGTCACTACACATACCATACCCTACAATCTAAGTGATCATTCGACCACTTGATCACTACTTCACCAGTACTTGACCCCTATTTGACAATGTCCTTACTTATTTTACCATCACCGTTTCACTACACGTACCATACCCTATAATTTAAGTGGTCATTTGACTACTTGACCACTACTTGACCTCTATTTGAACACCACTTGACCACTATTTGAACACCACTTGACCAACTCTTGATCATCACCATGTCACTATACCTACTTTCACCGACAATTTAAGTAGTCACTCGACCATTTACCACTATTTGGCCACTACTTGACCACTATTTGAGCACCACTTGACCAACTCTTGATCATCACCATGTCACTATACCTACTTTCCCTTACAATTTAAGTGGTCACTCGACCATTTGACCAGTACTTGTCGCTACTTGACCACTACTTGACAACGTCACTACTTAATTTATCCATCTCTGTTTCACTACACGTACCATACCCTACAAGTTTCTCACTTGAGCGGTTGACCACTGGTTGAGCACTACTTGACCAACTCTTGATCATCACCATGTCACTACACCTACTTTCACCGACAATTTAAGTAGTCACTCGACCATTTACCACTACTTGGCCACTACTTGAGCACGTCATCGATCACTTTAACCAACACAGGTTCACTACACGTACTTTCCCTTACAATTTAAGTGGTCACTCGACCATTTGACCAGTACTTGCCCGCTACTTGATCACTACTTGACAACGTCACTACTTAATTTATCCCTCTGTTTCACTACACGTACCATACCCTACAATTTTCTCACTTGAGCGGTTGACCACTGGTTGAGCACTACTTGACCACTGCTTGACCACGTTTTCGACCATTTTACCATCACCGTTTCAATATACGTACTTTTCTCTACCTTTTAAGTGTTCATTCGACCACTTGACCACTGGTTGACCGCTACTTGACCATGTCATCGATCACTTTAACCACTAACATAATCTTAGGGACATCGTCCTCTACAATTTAAGTGGTCACTCGACCACTTGACCACTACTTGACCATTGGTTGACCACTACTTGACCACTAATTTACCACCCTTTAATCATCACCATATCATTATAACCACTTTTCCCTAAAATTTCCTCACTTGACCACTACTTGACCATTGGTTGACCACTACTTGACCACTAATTTACCACCCTTTAATCATCACCATATCATTATAACCACTTTTCCCTAAAATTTCCTCACTTGACCACCCCTTGACCACTACTTGACCATCTGTTGACCACTAATTTACCATCTTTAATCATCACCACATCATTACAACTACTTTTCCCTAAAATTTTCCTCACTTGACCACTAATTTACCACTAATTTACCATCCTTTTAATCATCACCATATCATTACAACTACTTGTCCCCTAAAATTTTCCTTACTTGACCACTACTTGACCACCACTTGACCATTGCTTGACCACTAATTTACCACCCTTTAATCATCACCATATCATTACAACCACTTTTCCCTAAAATTTCCTCACTTGACAACTACTTGACCATCTGTTGACCACTAATTTACCATCCTTTAATCATCACCTTATCATTACAACTACTTTTCCCTAAAATTTTCCTCACTTGACCACTGCTTGACCACTAATTTACCACTAATTTACCATCCTTTAACCATCACCATGTCGCTACGACCAATTTTCCCTAAACTTTTCCTTACTTGACCACTATTTGACCACTAATTTACCACCCTTTAAGCATCACCCTATCATTATAACCACTTTTCCCTAAAATTTCCTCACTTGACCACCACTTGACCACTACTTGACCATCTGTTGACCACTAATACCTGGTACCCACCCCTTACCACCTAATGATACTACACTATATCCATTACAATCAGCTATCTTTAGCTTTCAAGGTTTCATTTGTAACACGTGTGATGTTAGTGAATAAGCTACTATGAACATCTACATAGCACTAATAACCACCCTTATCAACTAATTTCACTAACCCATACCCACTACTATCCCCACCGCACCTATTCCTTCTATTCGTACTAATGTACACCACTAATGCGCTAATAGTTCAAATTATTGTAACACACCACTCACCCACGTTTTTACAACCCTTTACTTAATGACTTTTCCGTATGCACCCCCTCCACGTCTGTTATGAACCGACCACCGTCACACCCGCCGGAGATTTTCATACACTTGCCGACGTATAACTCCCCGGTACTACGTTCCAGAATTTTCCACTATGCCGCTACTTATTTAATATGCATTGTATTGTTTATACATGATTTAATAAAAATTATTATATACCTGATAGTGTTTAAACCCGAGCCGCCTAGTCTCACCCCACGCGCCCACCCCCTCGCCACCACCCCGCACCCCGTCGTTATTTATTTTTATTTTTATTTATTTTATTTTATTTTTTAATAATTAATTAAAATTTTTATACACCCACTCAATAGTTATCTGCCCTTAGAAACATAAAATCTTAGAATTATCGCCCTTATATATGACCTAGATACCACCCCTTACCCAACTATATGACCGAGGGGGAGTGAACATCAGCCGAGGTCAAGGTCAATCCTCCACAATCCTCCAAATGATAACCGTTTTGCGCTTTTCTAACTACTAACACTCTCCGACTTCGGAGGAATCGGCGATCCTATTGACTTTAGCCAGGACCCCGAAGGGACCTGTTGCCCAGGACGCTCGACGAGGACGCGTCAATAGGTCTTGGCCAGTATATAACCCGGCCCTGGTGCCTTGGAAACACCTCTGCGTCCCTTGTTAAGTGATGATATCATGTTACCACAGACTAGGTGGACAGATGGATAAACAAGAGGGCAATGGGGAAACTGGATGAATTGACAAATGCATGGGTGAATGATTGGACGGGGGGGGGGGAGGCATTGCATTAAGTAGGTAAGTAGATAAATATGTAGGTAGTTATATAATTAAACAGGTGGGCAGATGGGTGGTGAAATGGAGGATTGGGTGGGTCAGTCAGTTCAAAACCTTGTTGTGTTGTTACGTACCGTTTGACCGGATGCCTGGATTCTGCGGATGAGACTGTTGGTACAGCAAACCCACGTCCTGGGTCAAGAGATTACCAACAGTTAGTTACATGAAAGACTGCTTCTTCGACTTTGTTCACAACAATTTGACACATTATTTTGTTAACTTGAGTCGAACGTGATGACTTAATTTGATGTTTGAACTGGCTGATTTACCTTGATTTATGAATTTGAATTAATTTGGTACTTGCGCTGCTGACTTAACTTTATATTTGTACGTGATCATTTAAGGTGCTGACTTAACTTGATATTTGAACTTGCTGACTTAACGAACTTGATGTACGAACTTCCTGACGTAACACGATGTGTGAACTACCTGACTTACCATGATGCTTGAACTTAACTGACTTAACTTGATATTTGATCTTGTTGACGTAACTTGATGTAAGAACTTGCTGACTTTACTTGATATTTGAACTACATGACTTAACTTGATGTATGAACTTGCTGACATTACTTAATATTTGAACTATATGACTTCATTTGATATTTGAACTTGCTGACTTTACTTGATATTTGAACTACCTGACTTAACTTGATGTATGAACTTGCTGACTTTACTTAATATTTGAACTATATGACTTCATTTGATATTTGAACTTGCTGACTTTACTTAATATTTGAACTATATGACTTCATTTGATATTTGAACTTGCTGACTTTACTTAATATTTGAACTATATGACTTCATTTGATATTTGAACTTGCTGACTTTACTTAATATTTGAACTATATGACTTCATTTGATATTTGAACTTGCTGACTTTACTTAATATTTGAACTATATGACTTCATTTGATATTTGAACTTGCTGACTTTACTTGATATTTGAACTACCTGACACAACTTGATGTATGAACTTGCTGACTTTACTTGAAATTTGAAGTTGCTGACTTAACTTGGCAGTTGAACTTGTGAACATGTGTAGTATGTAGCTCTCATCACGGCTGGGTGAAATATATCTCGATCCTCTGCCAGATCCCCTGCCTCGTGTATATTCATGCCTATGGTATCTGCAGTGTTCTGTGTCTTCTACATGTTGGACGTCCCCTTCCTTCTCTTCCACGAATTCTAACTTCCATCACATGTTTTTTCCACACCACCATGACTTCAGTATGACCATTTATTTCATTATTTCAAGTATTTCATTTTCCCCACACATGATGATGTTTATGGGACAGTTTTCTTCCACGTTAAGATCTTGTAGAATGATAGTATTTTTCTGTTTCTTTTCGCAATATTCTAACAACTTTTCTATAACATTTCCATCCAAACGCCCCAACTTTCTTCGGCACTGATTGTGAAGTGGTCCATGTGACACATCCGTTTGTTACCACAGGGAATATCCATTTTCTAGAACATTCTACTTCACTCTGTTTGCTGCTGCTGTTCCATAGATTCTCAATAGTGTTTACCTTCTGCATTGGTATGGCCAGTTGACTCTAGCCGCCAGAAATACTTTCTTAATTAGTTTATATGGGTGTTCATGCATGATGTATGATACCCGTACGACTCACTAATGAGATATAGTTACATTTTTCTGTTCTGTGCGTTCATATCTTGCTGCTTTCATTTGAGAATGAATCCGATTCTGTGGCGAAGGGGTTACTAATGCAATGCGTAATCCCGCATACCGCTTCGAATCACACTGCGGGCGATTTGGAAGCAGACCGCTTTGCGTTGGTTTGGATACAATGGTATGAGTGCCGGTCGTTCAGAAAGCAATGGAAAACTACTGAACGTAAACTTGCTCAGGAATCACAACCGGTCAGAAAATGTTACAGTTGACTGCTAAGTCCTGTAAAGGATATGTAACTAACTTTCATGTGAGAAATACAGTTGGTGGAACTGCAGTAAAGGTGTACAAATACAGTTGGTGGAACTGCAGTAAAGGTGTACAAATACAGTTGGTGGAACTGCAGTAAAGGTGTACAAATACAGTTGGTGGAACTGCAGTAAAGGTGTACAAATACAGTTGGTGGAACTGCAGTAAAGGTGTACAAATACAGTTGGTGGAACTGCAGTAAAGGTGTACAAATACAGTTGGTGGAACTGCAGTAAATGTGTACAAATACAGCTGGTGGAACTGCAGTAAAGGTGTACAAATACAGTTGGTGGAACTGCTGTAAAGCTGTAAAATTACAGTGAGTAAATTTATCACAACAAGAAGTGGAGCTGGTCAGCTTTACAAGAAAAATAAATAATGTTACAGCCTTCGTCAGCACGCAAGCAACAAATGGGCGTTGCCGCATACGGTTGTTCTTCTCTAGATCCTTTCTTTGCTAGTCTATCTGTCATGTCATCATAGCAAGTTAGAATCTAGCCATGTGATGCGATGTCAGAACTGTCTTGTCAACGAATAGACCTATTCCATCCACTAATTTATAGAGCCAACAGAGTGGAAAACGATGGCCAGTAAATGCTCAGCCTCACAACCGGTCTTCAGATGTAGCAATGATTTTCCAGTGCACCAATCTCTGCCTCATAATGTGTGCACACCTTTCCGCGATATTCAAAGAGCGTCGTGTCTGTGTACTTGTCTGTAAACCCCGTGGCCCGCTTTTTATTCTGACGTTAATAGCCGATCAATCTGTGTATATATGTATCCACCCTTCCGGGTAAAAGTCAACGGTTTCTTCAGATGTACATCGAAATCTGGTTGGGTGGGCACTTTTGTCTGCTCCATTTATTAATCTGATATGGATGTCTGGTGCGTGCAGACGAAACGTGGCAGCAAATCACTCACTCTTGGTGTTTCGTTTCTTCGTTCAGAAAGGCGGTAATTATCTTTGATTTCGCGAGCTTGTTTTAGTAGGCTTCTGCATTATTCTCTCTATTTATGTCCAGATTTTCATTAGCTGTACATCAGTGTGGTTCCACCTAATTCTTCAGCATTTTGCAAATGTTTCAGGGGCAGTCATATCCCTCTCTCGGCCTGCCTAGTTCACTCCAGAAGAATGTTAAAATCAACACATCTGGAACAAGACAAGCCGCAGAAGCTGCCGGATCAGCAAAGCAATGCTCTAACTGTCCACCATGCGGAGCTGCGACCCTAGGCCAGCTGCCAACCAAGGCTTAGGGCCTGGTCTGCCCTGCCATGACATTTTGTCTTTAGGTTGCATAACTTGTATCCTCCCAATTGCGCTCTTCCACCCGAAGCCGTTGGCATAATATGGGGTGTCGGGTTTGGTAAGCGCCTGCCATCATTCGGCGCTGACAGAAAGCAGGTAGTACTGTCTACTGTCAAACGGTAGCTCAGTCATTTCTGAAAAAGACCTGACATCAGATGTTATTAGCATGAAGAGGTTCTGTTGTTGGTTGAACAACCACATAGTCTACAAGATAATTTCAGTAGAAGAGAATGTAAACTTCATGAATACGAAAAGTATATATATATATAGAGCAGCAGTGGTAATATATTCAAATGTCCTTCCCCCGGGAAGGTTAACCCGGTCAACAAATGCCCGCAGAAGTTGGTTGTGTCGGCCTAACGGCGCAAGAATGCAGCTCTGCTTGTAAACAGGCACAACGCAATCACCTCCGAAAAGACAACAACAACAACAACACACACACACACACACACACACACACACACACACACACACACACACACTCCGGATGAACGCAGAAGAAGACGAAGAAGAAATCTCCTTCAAGGGCAGGGATTTCGTTTAACTGACAACTGACTCTCCTCAGGTCGACCCTGGTTAAAATATGGGCAACTGGACATTTCTTTAGAAGTAAAGTCAGCCCGAATGATATTGACCATGTGACACATCGAATGCTGATTGAGATGTTTTTTTATATATGGACTAGCACCACATATGCATACCTGCCGGCGTGGTAGGCAGAGGTTCGAAATCGCATCAAGGCGGATTTGTTTTTTAATTGACCCAGGCTAAAATGGTCACCAGGTAATATCTTGAGAGGTAAGGGAAGCCGGCTTGACACCGACCACCACACGCCACAAGTTCCCAATGGTCTTTAAACATATAGTCGAGCACCATGTGCCCAAAACGTGTCATGGTGTGTACAACGGATCCTTTAATTTTGCTTAACATATACTCGATTCAAAACCATGTTTTTCCATTGTGAATTTGAACAAGTTGAAGGCAATGTTTGTCCCTAGTGAATTTGAAGACACACAGTAGAACACCCCCTGAAACAGGTAAAGAGCTTCAAGTACTTAGGAAGTATAAACAAGTCGACAGGGTCGACTTTATTGCACCGGATTTTATCCCATATGGCTCAGTCTCTTTCTACAGTACGGAAAGCGTCGCACAAAACACGAATTCCGTAGCTCCAACGACGACCCTCAGGAGTCTCCGAAAAATGCACTCGTGAACCGAAGGACGCGGCCCGGAATTGAACCCATAACCTTCGGAGCCCGAGTCAGACGGCTTAACCACTTCGCCACGGAGACTCCCGACTTAGGAAGCAGGAAGTATAATGTCATCAAATGGTAAACCAGAAGACGAGATCGAGAATAAATGCAATAAGGCAAACCAACTCATTGGATAAATGGCATCAATATTTATGAACAAACACGTATCAGCAGACACTACACTCTACAACACAGTCTTCCTACCAAATCTATGCAACCAATGCCAAACTAGGACAATGACAGAAAAAGAGAGAGATAACATAGCAACAACAGAAATGAGATTCCTGAGAAGAATACTCAATGTATCACGAAGAGAGAAAATCAGAAATGAAGAAATCAGGACTAAAGTGTAGGTTATAGCAGCGCTAGAATTCATGTAATTAGGCTACAATCTACTAGTATACCACAACAAGCAATGATACAGACCAAATGGAACCAGAAGAAGTGGCCGATCATGTAAACGATGGGCGGAGGGCATAACAGTGTCCATGAGAATCTCTATACAGGAAGCCCATAAACGGGCATTCTCCCGTTGTTTATGCTTCATCTCGACACCGCAAAGTACCACAGGAACAAGATGAGATGAGAAAACATAGATTGCACGATTTATGGCCTGACATATTTCACTGCATCTCATAGGGTACATATTGCACAATTCACACAACATAAACCAAAGCAGTAAGACAAATACTCAACATTATACCCACTATACCCATGTAACTTTACAGCGTAATCAGTAATCTATTTTCTTCGTGTTAATTGATTGACTGATTGATTGATTTAGGAATCGACATTACAGCATTCGGGGTATTCCCATAAGCACTCCGTCCCCATCCTCAGCAGCCAGCGAAGAGTTCCAACACTAATAGTACCAGTAGCAATCTGATTATAAGTCCGTCTCGCCTTTCCTCTGAGCGTTGAGCGTCGGCCAGATCCCCTCGTCACTCCTGGCTGCCTCATTCTTGCCAGACCATGGTAATCCATTTGCTCCTCCGAGGTGTACACGTGCTCCCACAAGGCCGTAACCACGTCTGCCTTGTCATGTATTAATACTCCACCAAGTTCTGCAGAGCCAGCCAATCTGTCCGTCTGTTCATTCCCCAGCACACCGGCATGCCCCGGAGAAAAGATCCAGGCGGTGCTTGTCACCCGTGACCTCCGAAGCAAAGCAAGCCACTCCGCACGAAGCCTGCCCGTCCTCACCCTCGTCAGCATGCTTTCTGAGTCAGTTACAATCACGATATGTGTGTGTGTCGTATTCTCCATCCAGCGGAGAGCCGCAGTGACTGCCTCCACCTCCATTCTTAAGCTGGATGTTGTGGTATCATATGCCAGGCTCTCCTGCACTAAACGTCGATCATTAGCTTTGGCTATGAACTCCCAGCCACTTCTCTCACTTCTTGACACCGAACCATCTGTGTAGATAATCACATCACCCGAGTGAGCATTGTCCTGAATTAGTTGCTGGATTTCCACTTCCGTGGCCCCTGCTGGCCACTCCCTGCACTCCAGGCTCAATGTGATTATAACTCTACACAAGTCTGACTGCTCCACTGGCACTCTGACCCACTTTTCTTCGTATTGCTATAGAAAGAATGCGTATAAGAAAATTAAAACAGTAAATGCCAAGAAGCCTTTAGAGAGAAGCAGACAGTGCGGAAACATGCTAATTTGAGTTATGACAGGAGATACGGGTATCTGATGAAGCTGCAACAGGAAGGGGATCTGTGGGAGCGGGAAAATTATACAGGAATGTTACTATTGTCAGTTCGGGGGAAGGGGGGATATTAAGCAGGATCATTTTGGAGAGATTAAGTGATGTCACCGGCAAACAACCGCGGGTTGTATGTAAAATGAAGCGTTGATCCTGCAGAGAGGCAGAGAGCTTAGACCTGACGGCGAACTCAGGCCAGACAAACAGAAATCACTGTGGGGAAAATGAATCGGGAGAATAGATTTTTTTTCCCCCCGCATATCCTTTACAGGACATCGCTGTCAACAGCAGCATCTTTCAGCTTTCTGTTGATTTCTTGGCAAGATTACGCTCAGTAGTTTGCCATTGCTTTCTGAGCGGCCGGCTCAGTTATCCCGCAAGTCACCAGCGGGGATCGAACCGCTCCCAGCTCTCGTCCGCTAAGAGACTCTGCGTGATAAACGGGATTACGGAGAAAGTGTTGTAACCCCTCGGCCAGAGAGACCGGCGGAGAATAGATAATAACGCTAATAATAAAATAGCATTACAGAAATATGCAATAATAAATCCGACGTTTCGGTCCTAATGACCTTCTTTAGGAAGAACACAAACAGGGCTAATTTAAGAAAATGTATATGATTGATTGATTGATTGATTGATTTAGGAACTGACATCACAGCATTCAGGACATTCCCATAAGCGCTCCGTCCCCATCCTCAGCAGCCAGCGAAGAAAATGTATAGAAAATAATAAATGACACACAAAATATAAATAACAAGGGACCACTTATAATAGCTCTTAACTAATGGGTAAACAGGCAGGCTTCCAATCAAGCTTCTCCAGCACGGGCCAGATAGCCACATTACGTATAATAATATAACACAAGGTTGAAATGAATATGTCACTTTATATTGGATTTGTGGACAATAAAAAGGCCTTTGACAGCTTTGACTTACATGGCAACAACGAAATCTTTCACTGACACAACAACCTATCCTGCAACCATCTCACCAAGATATTCCCCTTGAATGTCTTTGGAAACTAATGAGGCACAATGGGATCCCCCATAAGATCATTCCCTTATTAAAGGAAACATAGAGACGTGAAATTCGGTGCGCTTTGGCGGAGCAGTTTGATGATGAGGACTTTACCGACAACATGTCCCTCCTATTTCACGCAGGAAATCAAATGCAAGATAAATTAAACATACATGAAGAAGAGTTCATCACAATAAGGTCTAATAATTCATAGGGGAAATATAAAGATTATGAGGATAATTCGAGCAAATCATAACCTGAGATCCTTTGGTGAAACTTCACCTCGAGAGGCAGTGTGTTGTCTTAATGACTGTGCAGTGTTTGAAAATATTGCCGGTCCAAGTTTTGTATTTTTCTATTATGTTGTAGAAGGTGAATAAAAATAACTTGGACCGGCAATATATTCAAATACTGCACAGTCATTAAAAATACAACCTATAGAAAGGTAGGCTAAGACGGGGAAACAGAGGAGCGTTCATAGCGCTAGGAAAATTGTTGAAGTAAACGAAATTAATCACAACCAATTAAACAACTATTTCACCTATTCCGGCAATAAAAATACTCACTTACCTGGAAACTACGAAGTCTTTCTGAGAAATCAAAGACTTTCAGAGAAATAATAGTCTTTCAGAGAAATCACAGTCATTTGGAGAAATCAACGACATTCAGAGAACCGCAGTCTTTCAGAGAAATCAACGTCTTTCTGATAAATCACAACCAATCAAACAACAATTTTCCCTATTCCGACAATAAAATTACCCACTTACATGGAAACCATGACGTCTTTCTGAGAAATCAAAGACTTGTCAGAGAAATCAGTCTTTCGGAGAAATCACAGTCTTTCAGAGAAACCTCAATCAATCACACAACTATCTCACATATTCTCCCAACAAGACTACCCACTTACATTGCAACCACGAGGTATTTCAGAGAAACGACAACCAATCCATCTACCATCTCACCTATTCCGCTAATAAAACTGCCCACTTACATGACAACCACGAAGTCTTCAGAGGAACCACAGCAATATAAGAACCATCTCATCTATTACCCCAACACGACTACCCACTTACATGGCAACCACGAGGTCTTCAGAGAAACCACAGCAATATAAGAACCATCTCACCTATTCCCCCAACAAGACTACCCACTTACATGGCAACCACGAAGTCTTCAGAGGAACCACAGCAATCTAAGAACCATCTCACCTATTCCCTCAACAAGACTACCCACTTACATGGCAATCGCAAGGTCTGTTATTGACACGACAAACAATCCTACAAACATCTCATCAACAAGTTTACCCACTTACGTGGCAACCACGTAGAATACGCACAGTGCCGCCAGCTGATACTGCTCAAGACTCAAAGTGAGGATCTCATCCGTCTCTGAGTCCACCTCACTCGGTTGTTCGTGGCAACAGAAGGTGTGCCAGTCAGTCGTCAGAAACAGCGACTCCAGAAGATAGTCCACCATGTGTAAGATCTTGGAAGACCCCATTTTTCTAGAGGTGCCAAAGCCTGATCTGAAATGCAATTGTGTCTTTGCAGCTCGCTACATTCATTAAGAAACAGCAGATTAAATGGTTTGGTCACCTCACAAGAACACTCAACCACGCAGAGCCACATTGAAGAAACATGATCGATGCAGAGCAATAGGAAGAACACGCAAAAGATGGAGTGAGAGTATCAAGATGGAGTTTTGGTATCAAGAGCAACCTTAGGGAAATAACGACTAGTTAACAAAGTATATTGGAAAGAGCGTACAGAAGATTCTTCTTCATATTTAATTCACCACGTAGTTAATTTTAGCACTGTGCTAGATCTAGTGGGATCGTAGATTTTCAGAATAGGGATAGCGGGATTGTTTGCAGCAAGATGTATTCAAAACCGTATGTCACTGTCTTCGTAAACTGGCCCCCAGATACTTCAAAGATGAGCGTAAACAGATGGGACATAAACAAGACAAGACTAGTAGCACAAGATATGGATATACACTCCGATGACAACGAGGGCCCTCGAGGGCCCAGAACCATTTATTGCATGCATCGATCAGTCTAGCAGTCCACCACACACTCAACCAGAAGTGATCGATAACTCATTCAATTTAAATTATTCCTTATTGCACAGAGTTTTTCATTTCTCTCAAATGACCGCTCCCCCATACACAAGTTGCACAGTATATCAACACATCCCTACATTAACTATGGAATCACTCTGATGTCAGGGGATTTCCTGGGAACTCCCGGGATTCCTTTGTTTGCGGTGAATTAAAGATGAAGTACCTATCCTTACTTCTCCCGACCCCGATGATCATGATAATGCCGGTTAAATTGATGATGATGATGATGATGATGATGATGATGATGATGATGATGATGACGATGATAACGATGATGATGATGTCAATGATGATGATAATAACGGTGAATATGATGACTATGAACGAGTGTTCCTGTACCATGAGTCTAGCTAAAGACCAGCCAAGCATCCAGAAACTGCGAAAACACCAACAATCCAAAATATATTTTCTTAGATCGAGGACGACCAAGCACAAATTGCAAGATCAGAAGCTGAATTACAAGACCACATAAATAGTCTAAACGAAATGTGTAGGGAACATAACATGAAAATTAGCACAAGCAAAACAGAGGTAATGAATATAACTAAAGAAGAAAAAACAACAACAATTCACCTAAACGAACATCCCTTGAAACACGTAAAGAGTTTCAAGTACCTTTTTTTTTTTTTAGCATATCCTTTACAGGACTTAGCTGTCAACACCAGCATCTTTCAGCTGTATGTTGATCTCTTGGCAAGATTACGCTCAGTAGTTTACCATTGCTTTCTGAGCGGCCGGCTCACATACCCCGTAAGTTACCGATGCGATTCGAACCACTGTTGATTTGAACCGTCATCACGTTATCGACGAGAGTATACGAGATTACGGAGAAAAGTCATAACCTCTAAGCCACGAAGCCGGCTTCAAGTACCTAGGAAGTATAATATCATCAAATGGCAGATCAGAAGACGAGATCGAAAATAGGTGCACTAAGGCAAATCCAACTCATTGGACAAATGGCACCAATACTAAAGAACAAACATGTATCAATAACTACTAAGAAAGCACTTTACAATACAATCTTCCTACCAGCTCTATGCTACCAATGCCAAATCTGGACAATGACAGAAAAAGAGAAAAGAAAAATCACAACAACAAAAAAGAGATTCCTGAGAAGAATACTCAACGTATCAAGAAGAGATAAGATCAGAAATGAAGAAATCAGGACTAAAATGGGGGTTATAGCAGCACTAGATTTTATTAGAAAGCAGCAAGTCAAATGGTTTGGCCATGCAAGTAGGTTACCAGTCAACAGCATACTACAACAAGCAATGATATACAGACCAGATGGAAACAGAGGAAGAGGCCGACCACGTAAACGTTGGACAGAGGGAATAGCAGAGTCCATGGGAATATCGGGCACTCTCACGATGTTTATACTTCACCTCGACACCGCAAGGTACAAGGGGAACATGATGAGATGAGATGAGGGTCCAGGTGGCGCAGTGGCCAGCGCGTTTGCCTGCCGGCTCGGTGGTAATGTGTTCGAATCCCCATTGGAGGCTGGCTTTTAAACAACATTTACATAACTCCGGATCGCATCAGCATAAGAAAGGTAGCAGGAAATGTTTTAGGAAGTCAAGGCGCCCGGTGTGATATTGAGGAGCAGGACTATCCGACTGCCGGCGGGTATATAAACATATGGGACTAGCACCATATACCCAGGACCCATCACTGAGTGGAACAGATTAATTTGCTAAACAATCATCACAAGCAAACTCTGTCAACAGGCAAGCACAGCCGCACAGGGAAGCCTAATCACAGCTTTAACTAATTAGTCATGTCGTACGTGTGTAATACTAGTCTAGTCTAGTCTAGTCTAGTCTAGTCTGGTCTGGTCTAGTCTAGTCTAGTCTAGTCTAATCTAGGTCCTAGTCCTATTCCTAGCCTGGTCTAGTATGGTCTTGCCTGGCTTGTGGTTTGAGTTAGGTATAGTATAGTATAGTATAGTATAGTTAATTTGTATAGTATAGTATAGTATAGTAGTACGTGTGTAAATACCCAGCCTAGTCTAGGGGGCTAGTCTAGGGGCTAGTCTAGTCTAGTCTAGTCTAGTCTAATCTAGGTCCTAGTCCTATTCCTAGCCTGGTCTAGTCTGGTCTTGCCTGGCTTGGTCGAGTCCGGTATAGTATAGTATAGTATAGTATAGTATAGTAGTACGTGTGTAATACTAGTCTAGTCTAGTCTAGTCTAGTCTGGTCTGGTCTAGTCTAGTCTGGTCTAGGTCTAGTCTAGTCTAGTCTAATCTAGGTCCTAGTCCTATTCCTAGCCTGGTCTAGTCTGGTCTTGCCTGGCTTGGTCGAGTCCGGTATAGTATAGTATAGTATAGTATAGTATAGTATAGTATAGTAGTAGTATAGTAGTAGTAGTATAGTAGTAGTAGTAGTAGTAGCAGCAGTATTAAAAGTAGTACTAGTAGCTATAGTAGTAGTAATAGTAGTAGTAATAGTAGTAGTAGTAGTAGTAGTAGTAGTAGTAGTAGTAGTAGTAGTAGTAGTAGTAGTAGTAGTAGTACTAGTAGTAGTAGTAGTAGTGGTGGTGTGGTGGTGGTGGTGGTAGTAGTAGTAGTAGTAGTAGTAGTAGTAGTAGTAGTAGTAGTAGTAGTAGTAGTAGTAGTAGTAGTAGTAGTAGTAGTAGGTTCAAATCCACGTGTAGTCATAAAAGCTTAACAGCTTAACATTTTTATACTGTCTAGTTTGTCCTCGTTTCCTCTGTGTATATGAGAACATATCAATACATATAAACGTATGTATTATGCTATTAGTAGTAGTAGTATTACCATTAGTAATAGTATATTAGTAATTAATAGCAGTACATGGAAGACGGGAGATTATAATGTCACAAAAACTAGTGTTAGTTATCTGGCTTGCTTCCTATAGCGTGAACAGTATGGGAGACTAACAACCATGATGAATTACCGAATGAAGAGACGGCGGCCAATCACGGTGAGGGTTCTTCAGAGGAAGGAGTTTGTGAACACAGTCAGATGATACACTGTGTATCTCTTCCCTTTGCTAGTAAACATGGTACTTCCTGCTTGCATGATGAATCCCAGCGGTGCGTTTTATCAACACAACGGAAATTACCCAAATCAGCTGAGCATTTCAAAGCAAAATATGCATTCTACTTCTTCTTCCTCATCATCATCAAGTGCCTGCCAGCTGGCGTAGGCGTTCATGGCTCTCCTATATCTTGGTCTTTGGCATTTTGTGTCAACTCTGTTAATGATATTCCTCCATGACATCGTCTTAGTCCATCCGGCATAATTTCTCTTGGTCTACCTCTGCCTCTCTTCCCCTTGATCTTTCCAATTGTCACGATGTTTTTCAATTCCTCTCTTCACACCACATGACCAAAGAAAGCTGTTTGTCTCTTTCGTATTGTTGTATACAATGTTCTAGTTTCATTAGCCTGTTTCAGACCATCGTTGTTAGTTACTCTTTCAGACCAAGGAATTCGCAACATTCTTTTTCCCAATATCCATTATTGCCATCATCTCGTGTCACGCTGATGGGCGTGATTCGTCATCCCACACTATCACTAGCCTTGGGTCAGGTCAGTAGTGTGTGTATCTATAACGTCAAGTGGCCAAGCAATCAACGTATTTACTCTCTTGGTGGTAGATTACCTATGGACATGGGAGAGGTGGTCGCGCGCCTGTGGGACCAGGTGGGAAATGCGGGGAAACAGATTGAGAATACGTAAGTGAAAAGAATGCGATTGCGGGGGATCGGTAGTGGTTCTGGAAAATTCTCAAAACTGATAGGAAAGACCAGGAGAACTTTCAATCAGATAGCCGTGGGAACTATTTATTAGTAGTATGACTCTTCGCTGGCTGCTGAACCAGGGCACGGAGCACGTATGGGAATGTCCTGAGCGCAGTGATGTCGGTTCTTAGCTCAACTCAGCTTAGCACAGCTCAACTTAAATCAACTCACCTTAGTTCAACTCAAATTAACTCAACTGTCTTCACTTTGTTCTTGTCCCAACAAGTTTGACAGTTGTCACAAAGTGTGTAAGTTCACTTCTCGTAAAGTGCCCAGAAAATCTTGACTGTATATGTCTAGCTTCTCCAGTCAATTTACGGTTTTAGTTTAACTGTATATGTCTAGCTTCTCCATTCAATTTACGGTTTTAGTTTAACTATATATGGCACAGGAACGGAGCATAATGGGGACGACCCGTTGCTGTGAAGTTGGAACTGCGACTAACTAACTAACTAACTATATATGTCTAACTTCTCCAGTCAATTTACGGTTTTAGTTTAAATGTATATGTCTAACTTCTCCAGTCAATTTACGGTTTTAGTTTGACTGGATATGTCTAACTTCTCCAATCAATTTACGGTTTTAGTTTCTTTCTAATAGGACTGTCTCGTTCGTTTTCTTCCAGCTAATGGTATTCTCAGAATCTCCCCATAAACTATTGACTGTATATGTCTAACGTTTCCAGTCAAGTTACAATAACCATGCCATTATCTTGTAACCTGTCAACATTGTTATTAAGGATTCAAGAGTGCTCAGCACGTGACAACACGGTGCAGACGAACACGGTGACATTATAAGGACAGTTTAAAGATGGCCATCTCATTTTTGGACATGCACCAAAGAGGAACAGCGTTCTGTTATCCGTTTTTTTTTTTTTTAAATCAGTGAGGGGTGACACCTATAGAAATTCGAATGAAGGTCTCGTGTGGTGATGCATCTCTGTTCGCCCAGCAAGTGATGGTTGGAATAGGAAGTTTTAAACAGGCGTGACTTCAGTGACAGACTATTCACACCGGGTCAGGCACACCGAGTAGTGACCTAGATAAAAAAATTTCTACAGGAATCCAGGCATTTTATCAGCGCTGCAGGACTTGCATTAACGTAGCGGTGACTACATCGAAAAATGATACATTTGTTCTTTACCTTTTCACAATATAATTACCACACACACACACACACACACACACACACACACACACACACACACACACACACACACACACACACACCACACACACACACACACAAACCACAAATGTTTACCAATTAAAGCCCTCTCGAAGATCATTAAAACTAGTTCTACAGTATAAATATGTAGACAATGTGCTTACAGAGGATGGAAGTCTGGAAATAGAAAAGAAAATTTAGAAAATAAATAAATATCAAATAGCACGTATCCTAAAACATCCAAATATCAACATCCAACCAAAATGAAGTTGATATTTACTATATTAATTCCAGTGTTGAGTTACCAATACCTGACATGGACAGGCATAGGAACATACTGGCATAGGATCACATCATGTGACGGTTTGTTGTTGTTGTTGTTTTGTTTTGTCCGCTCGTCTTGAACTTAAGCATAGTCCATGGCACGTGCTTCTATTTCTAATAGTGCTGAATTTATTTTTGCGTGTGTAATAGCTTTCCCTATTGCCAATGTCCTTCGACATCAGGCGAACCCACTCCGACTTCTAAGGTACTTGAAATTTACGTCCCAAAGCCAAGGACGGAGAAGTCAACACTTTAGTCCAACTGACTGGTGTAAGGGTTGAACCCGATACCTCAGCATCAGTACACCGGATGTTTAGGGTCAAGTTCTCGTATCCATTCGGCCATACTGACCTCGGATGTTAATTTGAAAGGGAGTGTTGTCCAAATAGAGTAATGACGATGATGAATGCTCATTGGTGGTTTTGCCATAACAATTTGATCTAATTCTGTGCAGGCACCAATTACTGGCCGGCTTCGTGGTTTAGAGGTTATGACTTTTCTCCGTAATCTCGTATACTGTCGTCGGTAACGTGATGACGGTGAGAATCAGCAGTGGTTCGAATCGCATCGGTAACTTACGGGGTATGTGAGCCGGCCGCTCAGAAAGCAATGGCAAACTACTGAGCGCAATCTTGCCAAGAAATCAACATACAGCTGAAAGATGCTGGTGTTGACAGCGAGGTCCTGTAAAGGATATGCTAAACAAAAACCAAAAAAAATACCAATTACTGAATATTCTTAGTTATTTTAACTGTTTTATCGTGCTCCTTGTTTCTGATTCATACATCAGTAATGCTCTAAATGATAATTTATTATATGCAAATTTACATTTATAACTTGACACTTCAATACCAGTATTGCTGCTTCAATTTTACATTTGATATCATTCGTGGTGTTTTTTGTTTGTTATTACCTCCCTTTCCTTGCTTTCTTATTTTTCTATTTATTTATTTTTTTAAAATCATTATCTCCCTTTGACCATGTCATGTCATTGTAGGTTATACTGACCCAAGACTAATAATCCTGAATATGTAATTCTTTAATTCCAGTTTCGTCTCAACACTCATACATATATTCTTGGACGATAATGCAGTAGTTTCCCAAGGGGCAGCCACCAATGATGATAAAAAGCCTACACTGCCTTAAAGTGGGAACCTTGGCAACCGACTATCACCTAAGACGGGTCAAAGCATTCGGGATGGTGGATGAAAAACTAAATACCCAGCACCTAAAACGTGGTAATGGAATCAGAAATTCAAGCAGACACGAAATAACTGAAATCCTTCTTATCACGAAAGTGAAAGAAGCACAACTTTCGCTGAAGTATGTGTGACATTATTAAGTGAATTGCGTTGCATTGTTTCGTCAAGCCTGTGGCACAGTACATCCGACTTCGACATGCATTCTTGGGCGATAATGTTGTAGTTTCCGTCTGCCTCCCTCGTCTACACGGTTTTTGTACGGTGAGGTTCCGTGGTGAAGTAACCGAGACGCCTGCCTCGCCCTACGAAGTTTGTATGTTCGTTTTCACAGTCCGTTATTCTGTTCACGAATGCAATTGTTTTCAAGATCCATGAGAGTCATGGCTGGAGCTAGGAAGTTCGCGCTATGTTCGACGCTTTTATCTTTGGGCAGGCCAGCCCTGTGGAAAGAAGATATCGGGTCACATATGGATTGAAGTCAGTGCAATGAAGTCGATTGCTTTGCCTTTAAATCTTGTAATCTGTAAGGGCTGTTTCTGACCTCGCCATTTGTTAGCAATTTGACGTCGAGAGGACAAATGTGTACTTATTATTATAATGGAGTGCAGAGCTGTGGGCTTACTTCTTGAGCTACCTACAACACAGTCTGGTGTGTTTATTGCTCAGTACTAATAAGATGTGCAGCCGGCAGTATCCTTTCATTGAGCTAAGACGATGCTAGGATAAACCATCAATATCATCTTAATTATCATCATCATCATCATCATCATTATCATCATCATCATCATCATCATCATCAAAATCATCCTCATTATCATCTTCAATATCGTCATACATAATCATCAAAATAATCATCAACATTATCACCCAGCGGCTTGCCCTGTACAGTAGTGTGTCCCAGCTATGGGTTTTCTACTTTGGCTGTCGCAGTTTTAATGCGTCGGTAGAAAATTTAGTCCACCATCGTTTTCCTTCTTGGCAGTGACCATACTGGCAGGTGACCCTTTTCATTGTGTCTTTAGAGAGTGTAGATATAAAAAGCGACTTCGAATTACCGTTGTTTACAAAGACCGGTGACTGACTGCCCGTTGAAAATAACCTTACGTTTGTGGTGGATATGGTATATAGAACAAGGGGGAGGGGTGGAAGACAAACGTTTCGGTGCCAAGTCGAGGCTTAGAAGTTACCGGATTCGAAACCCAAAATTAGAGCTTGGTAATTTTACAAAACGAATTGGAGTCTGATGATATCACATGTGCCCGTGACCTTTCTCATAGTGATATTGGATACCTAGTCTTCAAGAAAACAAAAAAACAAAAAGATGAAAAAAACCAACAGGAGGTGTCGTGTTCAAGTTGCGGAAGGAAAACATTCTACCACGTTTGGAGATCGCACAGAGTGGGCCACAAGCTGGTTGTCATGGCAGAGTTGTTGGGAAAGAAAAATCTACACAGGGTTACATGGAGTCGGTAACTTGATGCGGAATGTGTCTACAGCGAGCAACTCTGACACATATGCTGGCCGAGGTGGGACAACTGTGTGCATGAGGTGTATGAGGTGTGTGATGTGTATGATGTGTTAGAGGTGTATGAGGTGTGTGATGTGTCTGAGATGTATGAGGTGTGTGATGTGTATGTGGTGTGTGAGGTGAATGAGATATATGAGGTATATGAGATGTATGAGATGTATGAGGTGTATGAGATGTATGAGATGTATGAGATGTATGAGATGTATGAGATGTATGAGATATATGAGATGTATGAGATGTATGAGATATATGAGATGTATGAGATATATGAGATATATGAGATATATGAGATATATGAGATGTATGAGATGTATGAGATATATGAGATGTATGATATATATGAGTTGTATGAGGTGTATGATATATATGAGTTGTATGATATGTATGAGTTGTATGAAGTGTATGAGATATATGATTTGTATGAGATATATGAGATGTATGAGATATATGAGTTGTATGAGGTGTATGAGGTTTTTTAGGTGTATAACCATGGGTGACGCACTTTCAGAGCATAATCTTAAGCATGGAGGTGATTTCTGATACAAATATTACGAATACACCAGAAGACAAGGGTAACTAACAACGACTACCTGAACGGGCTAATGCCAGCTGAACATAATACGCGAGTATAAGAATGACGATGACATAAATGGACACACATAACTATAAGAATGACGATCACATAAATAGACACACATAACTATAAGAAAGACGATTACATAATTAGACACACACAACTATAAGAAAGACGATCACATAAATAGACACACACAACTATAAGAAAGACGATCACATAAATAGACACACATAACTATAAGAAAGACGATCACATAATTAGACACACACAACTATAAGAAAGACGATTACATAAATAGACACACACAACTATAAGAAAGACGATCACATAAATAGACACACATAACTATAAGAAAGACGATCACATAAATAGACACACATAACTATAAGAAAGACGATCACATAAATAGACACACACAACTATAAGAAAGACGATCACATAAATAGACACACACAACTATAAGAAAGACGATCACATAAATAGACACACACAACTATAAGAAAGACGATCACATAAATAGACACACACAACTATAAGAAAGACGATCACATAAATAGACACACATAACTATAAGAAAGACGATCACATAAATAGACACACATAACTATAAGAAAGACGATCACATAAATAGACACACATAACTATAAGAAAGACGATCACATAAATAGACACACATAACTATAAGAAAGACGATCACATAAATAGACACACATAACTATAAGAAAGACGATCACATAAATAGACACACATAACTATAAGAAAGACGATCACATAAATAGACACACATAACTATAAGAAAGACGATCACATAAATAGACACACATAACTATAAGAAAGACGATCACATAAATAGACACACATAACTATAAGAAAGACGATTACATACATAGACACACATAACTATAAGAAAGACGATCACATAAATAGACACACACATAACTATAAGAAAGACGATCACATAAATAGACACACATAACTATAAGAATGACGATGACATAAATAGACACACATAACTATAAGAATGACGATCACATAAATAGACACACATAACTATAAGAAAGACGATCACATAAATAGACACACATAACTATAAGAAAGACGATCACATAAATAGACACACATAACTATAAGAAAGACGATCACATAAATAGACACACATAACTATAAGAAAGACGATCACATAAATAGACACACATAACTATAAGAAAGACGATTACATACATAGACACACATAACTATAAGAAAGACGATTACATAAATAGACACACACAACTATAAGAAAGACGATCACATAAATAGACACACACAACTATAAGAAAGACGATACATAAATAGACACACATAACTATAAGAAAGACGATCACATAAATAGACACACATAACTATAAGAAAGACGATCACATAAATAGACACACATAACTATAAGAAAGACGATCACATAAATAGACACACATAACTATAAGAAAGACGATCACATAAATAGACACACATAACTATAAGAAAGACGATCACATAAATAGACACACATAACTATAAGAAAGACGATCACATAAATAGACACACATAACTATAAGAAAGACGATCACATAAATAGACACACATAACTATAAGAAAGACGATCACATAAATAGACACACATAACTATAAGAAAGACGATTACATAAATAGACACACATAACTATAAGAAAGACGATTACATAAATAGACACACATAACTATAAGAAAGACGATCACATAAATAGACACACACAACTATAAGAAAGACGATTACATAAATAGACACACATAACTATAAGAAAGACGATTACATAAATAGACACACATAACTATAAGAAAGACGATTACATAAATAGACACACATAACTATAAGAAAGACGATTACGTACATAGACACACATAACTATAAGAAAGACGATTACATAAATAGACACACACAACTATAAGAAAGACGATTACATAAATAGACACACACAACTATAAGAAAGACGATTACATAAATAGACACACACAACTATAAGAAAGACGATTACATAAATAGACACACACAACTATAAGAAAGACGATTACATAAATAGACACACACAACTATAAGAAAGACGATTACATAAATAGACACACATAACTATAAGAAAGACGATTACATAAATAGACACACACAACTATAAGAAAGACGATTACATAAATAGACACACATAACTATAAGAAAGACGATTACATAAATAGACACACATAACTATAAGAAAGACGATCACATAAATAGACACACACAACTATAAGAAAGACGATTACATACATAGACACACATAACTATAAGAAAGACGATTACATAAATAGACACACATAACTATAAGAAAGACGATTACATAAATAGACACACATAACTATAAGAAAGACGATTACGTACATAGACACACATAACTATAAGAAAGACGATTACATAAATAGACACACATAACTATAAGAAAGACGATCACATAAATAGACACACATAACTATAAGAAAGACGATTACATAAATAGACACACATAACTATAAGAAAGACGATCACATAAATAGACACACATAACTATAAGAAAGACGATTACATAAATAGACACACATAACTATAAGAAAGACGATCACATAAATAGACACACATAACTATAAGAAGACGATCACATAAATAGACACACATAACTATAAGAAAGACGATCACATAAATAGACACACATAACTATAAGAAAGACGATCACATAAATAGACACACATAACTATAAGAAAGACGATTACATAAATAGACACACATAACTATAAGAAAGACGATCACATAAATAGACACACATAACTATAAGAAAGACGATTACATAAATAGACACACATAACTATAAGAAAGACGATTACATAAATAGACACACATAACTATAAGAAAGACGATTACGTACATAGACACACATAACTATAAGAAAGACGATTACATAAATAGACACACATAACTATAAGAATGACGATCACATAAATAGACACACACAACTATAAGAAAGACGATCACATAAATAGACACACATAACTATAAGAAAGACGATTACATAAATAGACACACACAACTATAAGAAAGACGATTACATAAATAGACACACACAACTATAAGAAAGACGATCACATAAATAGACACACACAACTATAAGAAAGACGATTACATAAATAGACACACATAACTATAAGAAAGACGATTACATAAATGGACACACACAACTATAAGAAAGACGATTACATAAATAGACACACACAACTATAAGAAAGACGATTACATAAATAGACACACACAACTATAAGAAAGACGATTACATAAATAGACACACACAACTATAAGAAAGACGATTACATAAATAGACACACATAACTATAAGAAAGACGATTACATAAATGGACACACACAACTATAAGAAAGACGATTACATAAATAGACACACACAACTATAAGAAAGACGATTACATAAATAGACACACACAACTATAAGAAAGACGATTACATAAATAGACACACACAACTATAAGAAAGAAACAATGTTGGCTGGTCACGTAGGTGGGATATTGGAAAACATCGCGACAACTAGAATTTTCGGCGGTAGGACAGGTAGAGACAAGCCGAAATAACTTGTGTTGTTTGACCTAATGTGGAATATCAGCAATTGAATTTAACCAGAATAAAGGATTGAGAAGTGTGAAGATACGTGAATGCTTACGTCATTGGCTGGGCACGTAATCATGGCGTTCATTGTGTCTTAAGAAAGGTGTATAAAGGATAGTGGATAATATCAACTTACAGTGGGAACGAAGACACAACGCAAGATGGTTGCAGTCTGTAACACATCGCTTACCTGCCTGCACCAGAGGCAGTCAGACATGCTGATCCAGAGCCCTATCCCTTCAATTGGAAGCCCTGACAGCAGACTGTATCACTGAAGTCGGGTCAAAACATTCAGAGTCCTGAATGAAAAAAACAAAAACCCGGCACTAAACCGTCATGGCGGAGTCAGAAATGCAAGCGGACACGAAGTAATCGAAATCCTTCTTATCACGAAAGTGAAAGGAGCACAAATTTCGCTGAAATGTCTGTGACATCATCAAGTGAATTGCCTTGCACTGATTCCTCAAGCCTGCGACACATTACATCCGACCTCGACAAGCATTTTATTCGGATTTGCTTCCCCTAGATTGTGTCTAGTTTACACACAAGGCAGCAGGTCCGTGTCTCACTTCGTCTGGTTACGATCCCTTGTCCTGTCCGACATGGGAGACCCTACCAGTAACTGCGCTACCGGCGGCATAGTCCTTTGGTGTCATTGAAACATGAGGGGGAAGTGTTTGTGAGATGTAAAGGACTCTGATCCACGCTTTCATTAGTATTCAGTATATAGCGCAGCCCCCTATTTTCATACACTAACCGGTGCTCGATGCGTGATTGGTCAGTCAATATCAAACTGTCCATCTCTGCTTGCCGTGACTTTTCCTGGTAATTATTTTAGATTGGGGCGGCCATGGAACCCGGGTCAATGTTTTAAAACATCCGCCTCGATGGAGATTCGAACACCGGTCGGTAGGCAAGAGTGCTAACCACTAAACCAGCGCGGCTCCCAGTATCCAAGCTACATGGTGCAACTGGTGAGTTCACAAAGACATGTCATTACTCACATCAGGACTAGAGAACGGTCATTTGTTGTGGTCACATGATGGGACGATAGTCTGGACAAGGTTCTGGTACCTTGGAGTATGGGTGGTTGTCAAAGACTCAGTTATATAGGAATGAAGACCACCCTGAAAGAGTGGTCTACCTCAAGTAGAATAGAGGTAACCCAGTGCCCCTACATGAGGGCAGGGTAGGTGTAGGGAATAAATAAGAAGGGGAACTATTAAATAGTTCTCTCATGGGACACGGAGGTGTCAACCAGAGAGTAAGCACTCTGGTCACGGCATAATCACGCCAACGTGATAGACACGTAGAACTAAACTGAAACTCAAGAGAGGCCACTACTCTAGCGTGCTGAATGAGGCCGCACGCAAAAGCCGTAGTGCGCCCCAAGTCCTTCCGCGTACTGTGTAAACAGCACGGGAGGAATGATCAGACGGGACACAGACTTCGTAGTGAACGCATCGCTTAGCGTCGATGCTTATTTCGTTAGCCGAGTAGATAGATTAGCAATAGGGTTAGGAAACGACTAGTGATAGGCAATTCTGTGCATTTATTCTTGTGTGATTTGTTAGCGACTGTTTGTTGTACATTGATGTGATGCAAAGAGCCAGTGGCAATAAAATGTGTAATCAATTCCTCTCGTACGACTAACAAGTCTTTTTGTGTGGTGCGAGAGAAGTTATCCCGGAATGCCTGTGACATCGGTTGATGACAGGCTAGGATAAAGTGGTGTCAGAAGTGTAGCTTGGACAATTGTTCAAGCTAAAACACTCACCCACGGCTCTAAAATAGTATTACGGTTAGATAATCACAGGGTTTAATTTATGTTAGTGATAATGGCGTGTGCAGACAGAACAAAGTGCGAGCTGTGCCCATCGTGACCAAGTTATGTTTATTTATGCTTATTGAATTGTTTTGTGCTTATGAACATGTTTTCTTCTGATTTGTAAGTATTATTATTATAGTTTTGTATCATTTATTTCTACAATTACTTATTTATTTACTAGTATTTGTCAAATATGATTCACGGCGGAGCGATACACAAAAATGAGCCGAGAACAAAATCGATTTTTCCAATCTAAAAATAGCGCTGCGCCTGTGACGTATCGCGACTGACAAACAGCTGCGTTACGCCATTTGCAGTCAGCGACTGATTGTTTACAAATCGCAAAGCGGCTGCTCGCCTGAATCGTTGACTTATATCAAATATTATTTGTTTATATTAGTTATTTATTGAATATATTTATTTATTTGAACATTATTATTACCTTTATATTTATTTCAAAGCATTTATTTAATTATTTATATACTTTTTCTATTTCTTACCGTCGCGATGGCACTACTTTTGCTATGCAAATAAGACGCAGTCTGCACAACACTTCCATAAATTAAACAGCTAGAGTTAGGGAAGGCAGAAGACGTTAGAACGAAGACAGGACAGTGACATTTATTATTAATTAAACCACATTGTATTGTCCTGGGGCATGTGATTGTACAAAATTGTCTAGAATTATATATCGTTTACAAGTGGTTAATTGTTGATGCTCTTGATAACCAGGGAGAACAACAGCTGGTCATAAGCATAACGCAAGCTGTATGTGGTATTGCCAGACGATTGGACTTGAGGTGCCAAACGATTGTACATGATTGATCTGGAATGTTAAGATGAGTATACCCAAATGATTTTGCATGCAATATGATTAATAATGCATCTCTTTTTCAGCGTGTGATGTATTAGCATATTTTTTGTGATCTGTTTTTCAGGTTATAATCTAAGAGTATATTTTTTGTACTCAGGGATTTAAAAACCTAACATATCTAATATAAATAAGTGAGTAAATATTTGAGTGCCTATCAACTCTAGCTAATTACCCAACAACATGGCAACTTTAGCTGATTTCATAAAAGCAGGCAAGGAATTAGAATACACAGGAAAGGACTTAGAGCAATATGCTGATCAAAAATTTAGGGAAGCAAAAGATGCTGAGAGAGATGAACGTGCACGAGAAAGACAACATCAGAAGGAGATTGTAGAACTAGCTGAGATAACAAAACAAAAGCAATAGAACAGATAAGAGATTAAGCAAAAACAATTAGATCAGATAAGGAAATTAAACAGAAGGAATTAGAAATTAAACAAAGAGAGATAGATGAAATGGCAAGAGTAAAAGAAAAACAAATACAAGTTGAATCTGAGACACAGTTAAAGATGAAAGGTATGGATGTAGATTCACACTTAGAGATCTCCGCTACAAAACTAAAAAGTCAGCAAGAAGAAATAAATTTAATAAGTACAAAAACATTATTAAGCCATTTTGTAAAGAAGATTCCATATCAGCCTGGACAGAAAATGTCGAGTATCAACTGAAATACCACCAAGTACCAATCGATATGTGGGCCATGATCTACATGAAGAACCTCAGTGGGGAGCCCCTTAAAGTGATAGAATCAATACCAACTGATCTTAGATCTAACTATCAGTACATCCACGATAGGATAATGCAACATTTCTTACTTGATGCCCCTGGGTATCAAGTACAGTTTTCCAATTTAAAACCAAAGCCAAGCGAGACCTTTATCGATTATGTCTCAAATGTCCAAAGCGTACTAAATAGATGGCTTAGTGCAGCAAAAATAGGAAAGGATTTTGAAAAACTTAAAAATTTAATAGCCATGGATAAAGTCATATCCACAATACCATCTCCTTTCGCTAAATTCCTGCAGCAGTCAGACATCGAGACCATAGAACAATTTGAAAAGAAAGGCTCTGCATATTTTTCCTCAAATAGAGATATTTTTAAGACATCAAATAGCGACTCTGAAATAGTCTCTTTTGTTAAGGACCAACCTAAAAGCTATCAGAGCAATAAAAAACCATTTCATAGAGTCGACAAGAAAGATAAAAAAGTGTCGAAATGTGTCTATTGCCAACTTTTTCATGATACTTATGCTATGTGTGATAAATCACCAAACTATCCGACACATCTTGAGATGGTCATTAAGAAACAACAAAACAAAAGAACTGCATACAGGCGTGCAGTCAAATGCTTCTTCTGTTCAAGCTACGGGCACTATTCCAATAAGTGCCTAGGCCGCCAAAGAATGAAGGCCAACAATGCAATTTTGATTGATACATCCTCTGATAGTGGTAGTGAGACTGAGTGTGATGTCGAGAATGAATTACCTTTTAACCAATCTGAAGATGTTTGTTGTGTAAACGATATTTTAAGCTTTGACAATTGTGAGCGATGTCACCAATTTCATGCAGACGGCAAACTTACATGTGGACATATTGTAACATCCTCCTTGGAGAATGCAAATGCAGCTGTAGCCTCCAGAGGCAATCTATTGTTTCACTCTGCAATGGTCAATGAGAAGCCATGCCGATGTTTGCTTGACAGTGGGAGCTCTATTATTGGTGTTAAAAAGGAACTTGTTAATCCAAAGGATTATACTGGTGACTCTGTAAAATGCCGTACTTTTTCTGGTAATATAGAAACCTATCCTCTGGCAAGAGCCCGTATAAACACCCCGTTCCTTTCTGGTACCTTTACTTGTGCAATACTAGACAACCCTTGTACTGATTTAATTCTTGGGTGTCTACCCCAGCTAAGGCACTGCACAGATGAAGAAATATCCGCCTGGGAGGAGGAAAATGGACTAACTCCAGTGAACAGTGCAGATATCCTCAAACATCACAGCCCCAACAAAGGTGCTAGAACTATTAATCTTGAACCAGATCAAGACATACTGCTTTTACTTCCAGACAAACGGAATCTATTATTGACCTCATGGCAAGGGCCATTCAAAGTGGTACGAAAAATTTCGGATGTCGATTATGAAATATCGATAAACGGACACTTAAAGATATTTCATATCAACATGTTGAAACCCTACTTTTCACGACAAGAGACAGAATTAGAGACAGACGAACACAATGCACCCACACCTATGGATGAGACGACAGACATACACAACGCAACTACACTAGTTAGCGAGACTGGCAAAGCCGACGAGATGCATACACTTAGTGAGTTTACAGAAAACGCACTTAGCACCACAACCGTACTGAATCAGGTAGACGACGACGGGATGGAACTACCTGTTCCAATTGTAGACAAGACTGCGACATTAGATTGTATACGATTAGAAACGGGACTGACAGAAGAACAACGACGACAGATAATAGAATTAGTGACTGAATATAAGGACATATTTTCCGACATTCCAGGTAGGACGGACAGGATCGAGCACTCCATCCTTCTTTCGGACTCGAAGCCTATCAAATGCAGGCCGTACTCTATCCCACTTAGCTATAGAGAAAGTCTAAATAAGGAAATTCTTAATTTAGAAGCTAGTGGAATCATTCAAAAATCTACATCTGAGTACTCCTTTCCAATCGTCCTGGTCAAGAAAAAAGACTCCACAATTCGTCTTTGTGTGGACTATAGAAAACTCAACAATGTCACTAAGATCGACGCAGAACCAATTCCTTCCTGCGAAGATCTTATTCTGGATATGTCCACCTCCAAAATCTTCTCTAAATTAGACCTTACTAAGGGATATTGGCAGGTCCCTATGCAGACTCAATCTATCCATCTTACTGCATTCTCAACACCTCTAGGTCTTTACGAGTGGCGATTTCTTCCTTTCGGACTTCGTAATGCTCCTGCCACTTTCGTACGCTTAACTAGAGATTTACTACATGGAGTGACGAATACGGTGACATATATAGATGATATTTGTGTCCATACAGATGACTGGACAACACACTTACTGAAACTCAGACATGTCTTCGATAGGTTGCGACTCTTCGGTCTCACTGTCAAACCGAGCAAAGTCGAATTGGGCCTACAAGAAATTGATTTTTTGGGTCATGTCATTTCACAAGGACAACTGAAAACTGACAATAGAATTATTACTAAAATTATGAACCTGACCATGCCTACAACAAAGAAGCAGGTCAGGAGCCTTTTGGGTTTAGTAAATTATTATAGCAAGTTCATACCGAACTTAGCTGAAATTACAAGTGTATTTTCAAATGTTTTAAAAGCATCAGTAAAATTAGATGTCAAAGATGCATTATTAATTTCTGCATTGTCAAAATTGAAAATCCTATTTAGTAATGTACCAATCCTCCGTTTGCCTAATCCTAGGCTCGTTTATTATCTTAGGACAGATGCCAGCAGGATTTCCATCGCTGCAGTACTAGGCCAGTTTTATGATGGCATCTTCCATCCAATTTGCTACGTGAGCCGCAAGATCACACCGGCTGAGTCCAGATATTCCATATCAGAGTTGGAAGCCCTAAGCGTCATCTATTCGGTGAGGAAGTTGCATCGATTTCTGGCGGGTAATCACTTCGTAGTCCAGACTGACAACTCCCCAATCACGGTCATACAAAGTGGGGTACATCGCAATGACCGCATCTACAGGTGGTCATTAATATTACAGAATTATACTTTTAGTATAGAGCATATTAAGGGTAGGGACAACATTCTTGCTGATACCCTTAGTCGACCATCTGAGGTAGAAATACCTGATATTCCACATGAATAGGTAGTGTAAGAAATGTTAATTTAGTACACTTAAAATATCCTGTGTAGAATATACTATTGAATACATAGACATCAGGATCAGGACTGTGTGCTAAGAACAGTGAACTACCATGTGTCCGTAGACAGCAGAATAAGAACTGTGCGCCAAGAACAAGGGAATCACCGTGTGTACATAGACAGCTCGTTACTTACTATGCTCCATTTGTGTTCCGGTGAATCACCTGTGTTAATCATATAAGAACAGTGTCAGAACATTGTAAAATAACAGACACGAAGATACTTGGCTACGACACCAGCGGACTCGACGAGTGGAAGAATACCCATAAGACACAAGTATGACTGTGTAGTGTAGTTAGTATACCCAGGATAATTGTGTATATATAAACTATGCCAACGAAAGCAATTTCTATACGTTATGGCAACCACTAACCTGAGGTAAATAGAATACCATGTATATATATATATTTATTGTGATATGTAATATAACGGTTTTAAGATAGTGGTAAACTATAGTTACAATAAGTACTTTAATAAAGAGTTAGATTAGATTTAGGGAATATAATAGATTTTTTTTTTGTAGTTTAGATAAATCATTAATTTACCCACTTACTTAGCATAAAAGTAGATTAGGATAGTACTTTAAACTTAATAACAGCGAATTAAAGATTAGTATAAAAAGCTTAAGATAGGAACAACACCATGTAGTCATTTAATTTCATTTTATTTCATTCCATCTTTATGAACACTTTAACAACCTCATCATTTAGGACTAAAATTAGGTTATACTTTATAGGATAAAAGGATTATACACATGAACATACATCATTTATACCATGTAGATTAAAAATATCCATTATATTTTTTCATTTAAACATTAAAAACATTATTTAGAATTTTTGTTACATTTCACATTACCCATTTCATAAAGATACATAACTCATCTCACATCATTTTCATTTTTGTAGATAGTTAGATTACTTCCCTTAAATTAGATTAATTTTGTACAACAAAATAGAATATAGATAGTTAGAGAATTAGTATTAGTATTTCAATAGAATATAGTGTTTAATAATATCAGGGTACAAACTATCAACCCTATTTCATCCATGTAAATATTTTGTAAATACATGACTCGTGCAGTAAGTTACGCACAGTCATTAAGCTCAACTCTTTTCAAACTGAGCCAAACTTGTACAGTGTCACTTCAAGGTTTTTAAATAATTGTGAGAATAAAAGATGTGTGACAGAAGTGTGAAAGTGAGAGAAAATGGTAAATATACAATGGAGAGTGAAGGCAGATAGCGGATTTTTTCTGCCGCTCAGCGCGACTTTTTATTATTTGTCTGCGTCAAGCGTTTGCTTTCAATGTTGAAATGTGTTGTCTCAAAGATATTGTGTGTAGTTTAGATTAAATCTTAGAGAAAGTATTTTAAGTCTCATAAGACGGAAACGTAGTCACGAATTGGTGTTATACACTTGTTTGTGGCCACATTTAACCGAATTATGGCACTTGAAAACTAACTTACATACATATGGATAGACAGACACACATGTTAGAAGTTAAATTATATTATTAGGTAGATTCAAACACGCAAACAACCAGGAAAACACACATGTAAAGCACATACATTTTTTAGAACAAAGGGATATAACTCCGGGTCAGGGGACACAATAGACAACGAAACACTAACTTAACAGTGGAAGATAACTTTACACGCGGAAGCGAGATAGGTAAAGCCTGTCGCACACAGCTTGTGCAAGGGTTGTTTAATATTATATGGGGGACATGAAGCAATTCATGTGTTGACCCTAAAAAAGTCAACTTTGTATGGGTAGTGAGTTAATTTACTATTTGAGGGCAGGTCTTATAAGACAATGGTCCGGTTCAGACAAACCTCTAATTAATATAATATTGCGATTGAGAAGAGGGCTCACGCCAACCAGACAAGTTTGTGGCGATCACCAGTAGCCAAGTAAAGTGATACTACACTGTGACAATAGTCAGTAGAAGTCTATTGAGGTACCCAGAACCAAGTTATCAGTAGTCTTTGACAAAAATTAGATACACTAATTTTTAGAAACCTCTTGCGTCACAACCATGAGTCAAAGTTTGTAACGCAACACAGGAGGGGAGGGTGTGTGTCAAAGACTCAGTTATATAGGAATGAAGACCACCCTGAAAGAGTGGTCTACCTCAAGTAGAATAGAGGTAACCCAGTGCCCCTACATGAGGGCAGGGTAGGTGTAGGGAATAAATAAGAAGGGGAACTATTAAATAGTTCTCTCATGGGACACGGAGGTGTCAACCAGAGAGTAAGCACTCTGGTCACGGCATAATCACGCCAACGTGATAGACACGGAGAACTAAACTGAAACTCAAGAGAGGCCACTACTCTAGCGTGCTGAATGATGCCGCACGCAAAAGCCGTAGTGCGCCCCAAGTCCTTCCGCGTACTGTGTAAACAGCACGGGAGGAATGATCAGACGGGACACAGACTTCGTAGTGAACGCATCGCTTAGCGTCGATGCTTATTTCTTTAGCCGAGTAGATAGATTAGCAATAGGGTTAGGAAACGACTAGTGATAGGCAATTCTGTGCATTTATTCTTGTGTGATTTGTTAGCAACTGTTTGTTGTACATTGATGTGATGCAAAGAGCCAGTGGCAATAAAATGTATAATCAATTCCTCTCGTACGACTAACAAGTCTTTTTGTGTGGTGCGAGAGAAGTTATCCCGGAATGCCTGTGACATCGGTTGATGACAGTGGTGTTATTACAGAGATGGACAGGTGGAGAAAATGTTGGATGGACAGAGCGGTGTGAGGGAAGATGATGGATGGACAGAGTGGTGTGGGAGAAGATGATGGATGGACAGAGTGGTGTGGGAGAAGATGATGGATGGACAGAGTTGTGTAAATAAAATGCTGGATTGATAGAACGTTGTCGGAGAGGATAAACAATGGAAATTTACGGTAACAGAGACACAGTTAACTGCAGTATAAGGAAGAATGTGTTCATCCATAATGATCAAAGTGGACTGTGTTGATGATGATGATGATGATAATGCTGATAATATTAATAACGATGATGTGATGATGCATGGATGATGATGATGATGATGATGATGATGATGATGATGATGATGATGATGATGATGATGATGATGATGATGATGATGATGATGATGATGATGACGGATGTAAATTTGTACAATAAAGATTTTTCTGGAAACGATAACTCTTGAGGGTGGTGTAACAGGGAAGTGGAGAAGAGAGAAGACCGGAACGTAGAGATGGATTAAAGATGTCATAATTGTCAAGTGTAAACAGAGATAGGACTTCCGGCTTATGATCAAGAGAATGTCTAAAGGCTGTTGTGGAGGAAGTTATCTCCACAGGCAACCTTACTGGATGATTTAAGAGTTCCTGGAGGTCATATATGTTAAAACAAAAACAACAACAAAAATAATAAAGAAAAGTCAATGACCCTTTTACAAGCCTGTATATGCCACTTGGCACTCTTTGGGTGATACAGCTGATGTGGTCAATGTTGCGTCAGCTGACTTTATTTCTTAGAACAGCATATGGTAGCCATTGTTTGGAAGAGATGACCTTAACAATCACCATCGCAAAGGTAGTTTGAACGCCTGACCGCCAGCAGACACGTAAGGGCAGTAGACACTGCTACCACGGTTCCGAGGTCGTTATTTGAACAGAGAATAAACAAAACTACTGACGCGCTCTGTATCCTTGGGATTAAGCTCCGCCCATAACCTAGTTTCATCGACAAGTGCCGAAGTTGAATTCCGCCTTGGCCAGCAGACGTCGGGGTCATAATGGACTTGAACCGGAGAAATGAAGAAAACACACGACAGTTTAGCTAGACTAAATGGTCGATTACTATGTGTATGTTATGTCCTGATGGAGACAAAAACAAACAAAGCATATGAAAGGTGTTTGTCCCTGCACGTGCCTTTGTTTGCGTCAAGGTCATGACGTCAGCGCTAAACTGGGTTTGCTCCGCCCAATTTATACGTACGTCCCGGTCGTTCTTGTGTGCCGTTTTGGCCTGACCCAGATTCTCCTTAACCGGGTCGCGACGGTTTAGAAAAACAATCTGCGACGTATAGAAACAGTTGTCAGAACAGAAAGTGTAATTAAATGTCCGTAAATACCCCTTAGTGAAAACATGTCCTCTGTTACAGTACTACATAAATGACATGGGGTTTTTAGGACATAATTACCGCAAGTACAAGGGGACCACAGAGCAATATCCCAATAGCAATCGTCTGCCCTTGAACAGGCGTCACGCGTTTGGACTTCTGCCAGTGATAAGACCTTGGTGACCCGTGCGGGTTTCACGATAATCCTTCATAAGGTCGCTAGGCGGGGAATACATTTCTATGTGGGCCTGTATCTATCCATTGGCACTTTAACTTTGTTGATATAGAAACGGGTGCTGTATCACTGAATGTCTGTCTGTACGATTATGGTAGTCTAGACTTTGTGATTACTTACTGTAGGCCTTTCACAATCACCTCCGCAGTCATCATCATCCAAAATATCATCATCATAATCACGCCCTTCACATTCGAGAAAGAAAGCAATATGGTCATAATAGTAATTCTATATTGATGTATAACTTAATGAGTCCTTTTCGAGTATCTGTCTGCCTGTCGTAAAAGCTGCCAAATGCGTGTAGTTTTGTTTGGATGTGAAGCATGGACAATGAGCAGACAATTTGAAAAACATTTAATGGCTGTGGAAAGTGGTTTTTGAGTAGAATGTAAAGAATATCATGGACAGACAGAAAACAAATGACCATGTCCCACAAGAAACACTGATTAGAGAAATTAGACGTAGATAGTCACATTTTTTGGGACACGTTATGAGAAGAAATAAATTGGAGAACTTGGTGACATCTGGCAAGATTGATGGGAAAAGAACGAGGAGGCAGAGAAGTAAATGCCTGGGTGGCATGGTCGAGACAAGAACACAGAGATGATCCATGACTCTGGTGATCGTATGAAATGGCAAACAAGACCGCCCATGCTTGTCAGCATTGCACACAATGATGATAGCGTGTCCGTCTATACACGATTCATTTACCCATCCACCCGCGACTAACCATTACTGTCTGTGTTTGTTGTCTGTCTGTCTGTCCCCATATGGAAAGACAATTTTGATCGAAATTTTAAGCTCAGTGAAATAAAATAAACAAACATTACTTACAAAGTAACAGAAGAAATATAAATGTCAATAGATTATAAATATACATATGTTTTGTGTAGAATATGAAGATAAACGTACAGCAAGTGGAAATAAATATAGTATGTTGGGTAAAGGTGATAATATGGTTACCTAAAGAAATACCTGAAATACTTAATGATTATGATGTTGCTGATGACGATGATGTATGTGAATGTATGTATTTACCAAACGAAAGTAGAATGAGAGTGTGAGAGCCAGGGGTTGCGTGAATCATCATTAATTCTTTCTGTCTCAGGCAGATGTAACTTATAGTAATAACTCTTTGAGCACGGCGCAGTTAAGAGTAATAACACAACCAGATAGAAGATTATAAAGTAACAACTAGGGTAGAGACAATTAATGAAACAAATGATTGGAGCAAAATAACAAGTAGGGTAGAGAAGTGTACAGCAACAACTGGTCGGAACAATGTAACAAATGGGATAGAGAACCTTAAAATAGCTTGTCGGGCCGGAATAACAAATGTGTCAGAGAAGGTCGGGTCAAAATAACATATGAGATTAATAATTAAGTTGTTTACATGTCAGTAGTATAGAACGACATTATCCCGCGCATTTTTGAGGTGCACATTGCTTTTGCACCTCAAAGGGTGATAATTCCGGGTTTTTTAAAAAGTCAAGGGCGATAACTCTCCGGAAAGTCAAGGGCGATGACTCGTTTTTTTTTTTGAAAGTGGTCAGGGGTGGCGTTGCGAAGTGACTCATCACAGTGGGTGTGGTCTAGTGACTCATCATAGGTGGCGTGCGTGGTCAAGTAATTATAGGTACGACATAAAAAATACAACATTCAAAATAACAAACGACTCAAGTAAGGTATATGTTTTTTATTAAATCATATATAGACAATACAATGCATATTAAATAAGTAATGGCATAGTCGAGATATTATCACTTGTCAACCTTTCTTTTTATATACAGATAGGACAAAGATGCACGATGTTGCTGATATGTATATACAGAAGAGTCTTGGGTCTTGAACCCTATATTGGTCCCCCCACTCGGTGTTTGGGTAGTGAGTACTTCTAAAAATGTGTCCTTGTTTAAATGCGTGTTGTGGTTTTTGGTCAGACCTTTGGTACTGATTTTATCATAATCTCCGACACAAATATACGTCTTACTACATAACGAGACCATCCCCTCCCCTTCGTATTCTAGTTTGAAAAGCCCGGGGGTTCTCTTTTCATAGGCTTTGATAGCCACACAGTCCTGACAGGTAGTACTTCTATGAACAGGGCAGGTTTCAGACGGGAACCACTGATTATAGACTCTGTCATATTCTTCTCGTAGGTGTGGTCTAACTACTTCAGAGAGTGAGTCGGCACTAAGGGCCAAATATAGAGAGTCAGTGTCCATTTCACAAAGCTGAAAGTCGTCTTTAGAGATAAATTTGTCTAGAAAGTCATAATAAAAAGCTAACATTCTTAATTTGGCATACTGATAAACGAAAAAACCAATCTGTAGAGGTAGATCCCAGACTGTTTTCTTCTTTAGGGTTTCAACTTCGAATAGATCAGGTGTAATACCAGTCATGCTTTTAAACCTAGGGGTTATTGAGTACTTTGGTCGTGTCTTTTCCGTGACAGTAGGAGACATCGGTATGTTTGGCTTTATTAGTTAATGTTTTACCGTAAGCAGCGTTACCTAACAATTTCATCGTGTCTGCTGTAATACTCTCGGCTGAATTTTTGTCCCCTTGGCGACGGGCATTAGAAACTGTTTCCCCAAATTGTTTAAAACAACTAACCGGTCGATACTCTATTGTCTGGTAGATGTGTGTAACCTACCAACCCATGGGCTAGATACCACTTTAAAAGAGGGGTGGCTAATAATATTTTCTTCCCGAAATAACTACTAATCAAAGTCCGTCGTGGGGTACTCAGTAGTTTATTTTTTATGGCGTAGTCTTTCATAAATTCCCCAATATCGTCCCTCGACACTTCTGTGTTCTTGAAAATAGGGGGCATTTCGGCAAAGGACTCTTGTAAATCAACCGGGGTCTCTATATCGCACTCCACCAACCCGAAAAAAGTATCACTTTTTACAGCCTCAATTATCTGGTTTTCACTCAAAGAACCCCAAGGAAGTTGTGAGGGTTCCCGTAAGAAATGATTTAATCAATACAATTATTGACAGGTTTGTCTGTTGTACTCTGTTTTATTAAACTTATCAACATGGTAAAATGTACCACGTTTGGTCACGCCCACCGACATGGCACACGATGACTGAAGAATTACTGCCCTACACAAAAACCCCATCTAATTTATTTAAAATTAATAACTAAGCTGGTAGTGTTTTGTTATGTCTTTTCGTTACAAACTTGAGTGAGAAGTCTTATCGACAAACACCGTTAAATTTATACAAGAGACAATATCACAATCATAGACATATTTCAAGCGAACGAAAGAAGAATCGACACATGATAATGATAGACCCAGAGCGGTTACCGACATGAAACATAATGTATTCTTTTTTCGGCGTTACAAAGTGTCTATCTTCTTATCTGTGGTGCGTAAGCGAAAGAGATACCAAAAAGAAAAATAGTAGACAACGGTATATTGATGAACAGCGGTTTAACGCTTGCGAACGAATTTAAAAAAAAAAATTTCACACTTTGAGGATTGAACCACTTCCACCCGAACACGAGCCAAGTGCGCTATCAACTAAGCTATTACTTCTGGTAACACTGATCTTACAAAGCAAAGATACAACAGCAACCTTGCAACTGTGACTGTCGGAGATGATAAAAATAAGAATTACAGCGATAGACAAAACATATTTCTAGAACAGACATTTATAAACATATTAGACAAAAAATTACTCCCTCATTATGTTTAAACACCAATAAAGTATGGTTTTCAGTTGTATAAAAAGTAACATAATTTATATGTAAAACTGTGCTATGCCTACTTGGGGGAAAGTCAGATTTAGACAAAATTATTCAAATATCAGAAAAATGAACCTTGTAATATTTAATAATACCAAGTTTTAAGTATTTTAAAAGGCAATATAGCATAATAAACCATTCTTATATATTTTAAAAAATTATTTATGTATGCACAATCGGAACAAGTACGCCTCGTATGACGCCTTAAATGTGTAATAAAATAACTTTTGATAGGTCAAAAAGTATTAAAACTTATAGTCAAATGAAAGATTATGATGTCGTTGATTTCAAAAACCAATTTTGATGGTGTTTTACGAAATATATCAAGAGATATTGATATTATAAACTCAGCATGTTGCACATTTGTGGCTAATTTCGTTCCGTTGCGAATTTTGTCCAGGGGGCTTGTTGGCAAGTTTTCTCGTATGACCGCGCACGTTAACAAAATACGGAGAACACTGCGGTGTGTTTATTCGCCAGCCCAACCAAACTGAGGCTCGCCTTGTAAGTGTTTTACTAACACGATAATTAGATTTAATTTTGATATCATCAGAATAAATCTAAATTTTGCCATGTTTTGAGTGAACGAATGGTTATATTTTTTTTCTTTTCACCCTGTACAAAAGTCACACTTGTTTATTTCTTTCGCGTGGGCACCACGCCGCACATAGCTGTCTTTGGTGTTCTGAAACCAACTTTGCTGACACTGTCATCATCAAATGGTGTAGGCATTCATGCCGCTGTCTTTGGTGTTCTGAAATCAACTTGGCTGACACTGGGATCATCAAGTTCCATGTTGTAGGCATTCATGCCGTTGTCTTTGGTGTTCTGAAATCAACTTTGTTGACACTATCATCATCAAATGGTGTAGGCATTCATGCCGCTGTCTTTGGTGTTCTGAAATCAACTTTGCTGACATACCACTACCATAATTTCTACTCTCGGTCTGTTACTGAGATAACAGTTGTCACGATGTTCTTGCGTCTCTTACATGAGCGAAGAAAGTTGTTTCTTTTCTAGTTGTTACTCAGACAGGAAATTCACCTTACAAACCAGCTGCTTCTAATTTTTTTGTTACAACATTCACTCCCACACACCAAAACTATTTACCACTCTCTGACATTACTTTTTCATTTTCTAAAATTTTGTTTGTCCTGTACATTAATCTCTTGTACATCATCCATCTGATAATTACCCCTAGGTAATTTATCCACTTGGTTAAGAATGTTTCTATGTCACATTTGGTGTCACCACTGTTGGTATCCCCGGTTACACTTTTTCTTCGTAAGTAACGTGACCACTGTGAGAATCAGCACTGGTTCATACTTATGATGTGAGCCGATCGTTCAGAAACCAAACTACTGATCGTAATCTGGCCTAGAAATCAGCTGAAAGCTGTTGACAGCGATGTCCTGTAAAACAAAACATTTACTTTCTTTTGATACCATTATTAATATTTTCTTGATAGAGCACTCCATATTACTACAATGTCCAACAATTATAGATCTGTTGCATTATCTATCCCCCAAAACTGTGTCTTTATATCTTCCGAATTAGTATTTGTGACCTCTTTCTGGTTTCTCATATAAATTCCCCAAGGCACGCGCCCACGCGAGCAGGGGGAAAAGAGAGAGGCCACAAGGTCTGTTTTCACTTGCTCTCTTTTCGTTTTTACTTGTTACTCCTTTTCAAAGGAATGTAAAATAACACATGAAGTCACTACACAATACTTTTAACACACAAAAACAGTTGTGAATGTTATCACGTTGATAAGGCATAGTGTACGGCAAATTAGATATGGTTGAAAATCTACAAATTGGTGGGGGAAGAAAAACATAGAAAACAGATCTGTCATATGGATTGATAATGAAATAGGTAAATATCAGCCAATTAAAAGGGGTGTGAGACAGGGATGTTTTTCCCCTGTACACCAGAAATATATGAAAAGATCATTGCGGGACATCAATAGATAGGCAGTCTTGATTGTAGACAAGGAACAGGACCTGCAACAATTAGTAGATCGTGAATCAACTAGGATTAGAACTAAAAAGACACAGATTATTAGGAAAAAGGAAACACCACAAGTAAATAGGAAAACAAGTACAATTATCTCGGAACAGTTCTGATTGGGCAATGCTTTGAAGAGATTACAAGAATCGTCCACGGCGAATGTAGCCTTTAGCAAGATGAACAACATACTGACCAAAAAGATAGCAATTAGAAAAAGAAAAGTGTTGAAGTGCTTCATAGTGTTACTTTTGTATCGATGTGTGGACCAGGCTGAAAAAACATCTGATGGAAATGTGGAGAAAAGATACCACGGGCAGAAAATAATCTACAAGAAACAAATGAAAATCGTAAATAGATTATAGAAATTGGACATAGAAAAAATTTGTTGGGTATTTTAGGAGAAATAAACATGGTAACAACTGGCAAGATCGAGAGGAACAGACCGAGAAGTAAATACCTGGATGGGTTGGAAACGGGGTATGGTCGAGACCAGATCCACGACTCTAGTGATCGAGTGAAATGGTAGAACATGACCGCTTAGTGACATGATGGATGAATAGATGTGTAACCACATGATAATCAAAATGATGTCATCAGAATAAATCTAAAATTCACCATATTCTGAGCACAAAGATTGAAAAGTCCTAGCGACATGCTGTATGGATAGATGTGTAACCACATGATAATCAGATTGATGTCATCAGAATAAATCTAAAATTCACCATATTATGAGCACAAGGATTGAAAAGTAAGAATGTAATGTGATTGGGGAACTTTCGGGCCGTGTTTTCATGTTTGTTGTTTCATTTATCTGTTAATGGTTTGTGTTAGTGATTGCGCCTATGACTAAAAACGTTTCTGTCTATCTATATGTCTGGCTGTCTGTCTGTCTGGCTGTCTGTGTGTATCTGGTTATTTGTCTTTGGGTTTCTGTTTCTCTATGTGGCTATACTGGTATCTATGACTACGTGTCCGCCTATATGTGTTGTTGTTGTTGTTGTTGTTGTTGTTGTTGTTGTTGTTGTTGTTGTTGTTGTTGTTGTTGTTGTTGTTGTTGGTCACTCTAAGACCTCTAATGTTAGCACAACGATCAGACAGCCTATAAACAACTCACAATGAGAGTGTGTATGACTGATTGTGCGTGTGATATTCTGAGAGATTGGCTATAAATTTTACTTGTGTATGGTAGTCCCGATTACAGGGTATCCTTCTTTCTTCTACTGGAGCACTTTTGGGTGGAGTACCCGAATCAGGGCTACTGTGAAGCCCATGGAAGCATGTGGATGAAGTGTAACAACATATTGTTGTTGGTTATGGTCTGCACCGATAGATCCTCAGTATGGTCACAGATTAAAACAGTCACTGTCCAGAAGGAAAGTAATGTGCTTTTCGGCAAACATTGCCAAGAACCCCATAACAACCAGGTGGTGGAAACTTTCGAATATATTGATTACCAACAACGGTGACACAATGAAAGAAATTAATCGACTGTCAGTTGCTCTTCAAAGACTAAAACAACTTAATAGAGTGGGACAGATAGAACTACAGAAAATTATGTTTTTAAGAGTATTCAACTTACGCCTGTGAGACACTAAACACGTCATAAAGGCACTTGAATATAAATGTAATAGAGGGGTTCTAAGAATATCTTGGGTCAAAAGAACAAACTCATCCATACTTCAAGAATATTGAAGATGGTTTTTTAAAGACAAGCAAAGAAAATTGGTATATTTGGTCACTTGAAACGTCATGAAAGTTTGGAGAGAACAATAATGGAGAGGTGTATGTCTTGGAAGGCCCAAAAGAAGATGATCTCCAGATGGGTGTAATGGACATCTTGTTTGTGATCAAGAATTTTTTAATTTTTTTTTCTATATTTTCGGCGGGTTTTTATGGGAACGAGATTCTGCAAAGGACATGCTACTGAATGGTAGTAGTAAGGCATGTATGAATACATCTGACTTTCTGGATCAACCAGGAACCTGGAATATTTTCTTATATACACTTCTCGCAACAAGACTTAAGACAATTAATTTTCAAAGTTCACACATTAGAATACTTCTGGTTTCATTTAAAACAAACTTTAACTACTAAAATAGTTTGTTTTCTGTATAAAGTGAAATAGTGCCACGTGTTAGAAGTTGATACATCAGAAGCCGACTTGGGACTTTTTCGATATATAACTATTGTAACCAATGGTGTATTTTAATGGTGGTTAGTGCTATCTGTATGGGTTAAATATAGTCATACCATTGACGATGTGTTAGAGATGTATGACTCTTCATCGGTCTGTGTAACGGTGTTGGTCATATTTAAAGTGGGTTACACCAGGTCAAAGGTGGTGCTTCGGGTTGGAAACATACATCTGGAAGACGTGGACATAAATGACCAAAGTGGGCTTCCGGTCACATGACCTACATCTCGGAAAGAACATTTGTGTTAATTTCTTATCTGTTTTCTGATTGGTTGATTCAAAATGTCAGGCAGTCAGATTGTTGGTCACTACAAGGGATATACCCTTTGTGATTTGGTGTTATCTGTTCTCTGATTGGTTGATTCAAAATGTCAGGCAGTCAGATTGTTGGTCACTACAGGGGATATACCCTTTGTGATTTGGTGTTATCTGTTCTCTGATTGGTTGATTCAAAATGTCAGGCAGTCAGATTGTTGGTCACTACAGGGGATATACCCTTTGTGATTTGATGTTATCTGTTCTCTGATTGGTTGATTCAAAATGTCAGGCAGTCAGATTGTTGGTCACTACAGGGGATATGACATTTGTGATTTGATGTTATCTGTTCTCTGATTGGTTGATTCAAAATGTCAGGCAGTCAGATTGTTGGTCTCTAAGGGTGAAATGACATTTGTGATTTGATGTTATCTGTATTCTGATTGGTTGATTGATGTTGTTCATTTCAGATATACACCTCTCTCACGCAGACAGTATCAAAACCAGTGACGAAACGAAGGTCAAGTCTTTTCTCATTTCGCAGTCAACGAAGAAGGATGTTTTGATTCAACGGATATTAAATTCAATGGACTTTAACAAGCGTGTCTTCTGATACAGAAACTATAAAACTGGTTGGTCCTTTGTTCATCACTATTGTACAAGGAGTTCTTACTTAAATATCTACCCAAGGACACGTTATTATCCACCCACAATCAGACAATAATTCATCTGTGATATTCTCAAATACATGGTTAATCAGTTGCCATATTATCTACAACAGACTCAAACGACACATATTTACGGAATCAACTAGTTGACTAAATTTTGTCATCTTACAAACTGTGTTGTATACCTGATAACAGAAACAATTACTTCGATCATTTTTAAAAACTATTTACTGTATCGAGAATGTCAGCTACACAGAAACATATGTGTACTCTGTGTAATAAAACCTTCACACGACCTGCTGATCTACGTCAACATGTTGCGACTACTCATTCTACACAACAGTTTACTTGTGATTTATGTGATCGTATGTATACGAGATACGATAATTTACGTAGACACATAAAGACTGAACATGAAGTACTATTCAGTAACGTGTCGACCCCTCAACCATCATCTAACCACATGTCTGCTAATAATCAACAAACCACAAGTCGCAAGCGGGGACGACAGCCGACCACAGATGAAAAATCTAATGGTAAACTCCAAAAGTCAATCAAACAACCATCAAAGGACAGAGTATCGCCAGTTACAGACACTCAAATACTGCCAGCTACCACGACAAACCAATCACTATCCAGTATCTTGTCGGGTAGTATGGGTGATCATGTTTCACCTACTCACCTATCATCATCTAGTCACTTGGGGACTGACGCAGAACCAACAATACTAGGTGCCCTGTCGGATGGCGGGGGTGATAACCTGTCGCCTACTAATACTAACCAACAAACATCATCTAGTGCCTTACCGAGTGACGCATCAACACCAAGTACCTTGTCAACAGATGTTCAGCTATCATCAGATACCACACCAAGTGACGGACTATCAACAGATACCTTGTCGACATCTGATCAACTATCATCATCTAGTACCTTGGGACAAGACGAGCAGCCAGGAACCTCTGGTGTTAACGCAACTACTGAATATCTTTCATTGCAGAAATTACCGCTAGATGTTAGGGTTGTATATAATGAGCATTGGGACACGATTAGGTCACACATACGACACGGTCGCTATCTATGTGAATGGACATTTTTTAATCGACCAGATAGTGATATGACAACAGATTGGGAGTCTCGTTTATTCCCGCTTTTTAATGTTCAAAACTCGCGGTTTAAAATAATCCCCAGTCTGCACTATAGTCTTGAGACATCGAGAGACACAAGCCCTACGGTTCTACCATGCCAGTCCGAATAACTCTTCATTGTTCGATATACCGTTCTTAGTGAACAATAGATCTGATTTCGAGGCCTTTGTAACCAAGCTAAACGCTGTTGACTTGGTCAATTCAGCGACACTAACCCGACCAGATACAAATACTACGTCGAATCAATTCCCAGTATAACTTTTTATGTTTACAAGTTGGTAGAATTCCCTGTTGGTTGTTGTTTAGAATCAATTCCAAACCATATCAAACACAACAATTTTATTAATACGCTTCAAAGCGACACCAACGGTAAGCCGTACACAGACAACCTATGCATATTCCGCTGTATAGCTGTTTTCAGAACAGGGTCTGTCAGAAATATACGGAAAGATACACGAAAACTGGTCACCCAATGGGTACTTTATAAAGGTTTGAAATCTCACAAACATTTCACCGGGGTCAATTTAGTTGATTTACCTGTCCTTGAAGAATGTTTCAAAATACAAATCAATGTGTTTAGTTTTACAGAGGAGGAACATCTAGTTCCGAAAATCAGAAGTAGTAGTACACATCCAGATATATTGAATCTTCTTCTACATGAAAACCATTTCATGTATATTATTGATGTGACCAAGGCCGCTCGATGTTTTTCCTGTGGGAAATGTGGTAAACTGTTTAAGATGTATTGTCGACTGACACGTCACGAACTTACGTGCAAAGGTATAGCTACCATTGAAACATATAAAGGCGGGATTTATCACCCCACTGAATCCATCTTGGAATTACTATGTGAACATGGGTTTGATGTAGACGTAAACTTTATTTTCCCATATAGAGCATGTTACGACATGGAATCTTTCTTCTCTAATGAAAAATTACCAGCTAACTCAAAGTCGACGACCTTTATAGCCAGACACGTCCCCCTCTCGTGTGCGGTCGCCTCTAATGTCCCTGGGTTCGACACCCCTAAATGTTTCATCACCACAGGTGATCCACAGGTCCTCATAAATGAAATTATGGACTATCTCCATGAAATATCTGCTAGGTCTTATGAGGTATTACTAAAACAGTTCGAGTCAACCTTTGCAAAATTAGGTGACCACCCAAAATTAAGTGAAAGGCTCGACTCCTTTCTGAAAGAATTACCTCTGTTTGGATTGAATAGCGGAAAATATGACATTAACCTCCTGAAACCTTATTTGATACAATATTTCCTTGATCGGGAGAGTAACCCATTCAAGTTTATAGTCAAAAGAAATAATAATTTCATGTGCATAGCGACAGAAAGACTGAAATTCCTTGACTGTCTCCAACTTTCTGGTCCCGGGTGTAAGTTACTCTCAATATCTGGCCTCTTTTGGTATTGAAGAGACAAAAGGTTTTTTCCATACGAATATCTGACCGATCTGGGAAAGTTAAATGAGACAGCCCTACCACCACATACAGGCCTTTTTCTCAAAGCTTAAAAACCGTAACATTTCCGAGGTAGAATACACAGTTTGTCAGAAAGCATGGACCGACAATAAGATGACTACGTTGAGGGATTTTTTAATTTGGTACAACATCAAAGACGTATCCCCCTTTCTAAAAGCCCTGGACAAACAAGTAGCCTTTTATGCCGAGTTAAAAATAGACATGTGTAAGCAGGCCATCTCAGTCCCCGGTATTACTTTACAGTACCTATTCAACACCATGAATAAAGATGTTTCTTTTGTTTTGTGTTCGAAGAAGGAGGAGAAGGTACACAAGATGTTACGAGCCAATATAGTGGGTGGGCCGAGTATCATTTTTCATCGTTACCACGAGGCCAATCAGACCCATATCAGGGGTAATAAGCCGGTAAAAGGTATTAAAGGGTTTGATGCGAATGCCTTATACCTTTGGTCTCTTATGAAAGATATGCCAACAGATTTCCCCACATATCGAAGCCGCGAGGATGGTTTTAGAGCACATAGATTACATAAATACACACGTCAGAGTCGAGAGTGGTTAACTTTTGTGTCACATAATGAAAATATAGATTTAAAAACCCAATTCAATAGTCATGAGATGCAACTCGGCGATCGACATATTAGAGTAGATGGGTGGGATAAAAAGAATAATACAGCTTACCAATTCCATGGGTGTTTGTTCCATGGGCACCCCTCTTGCCGTCTAACTGCTGGGAAAACTATTAATCCCGTTAATAAGAAACCACTAGTAGAACTGCACCAGAATACGTGTGACATTCACGACGTATCTAGAAAAAACTGTTGGGGTGACAGTTAAGGTTATTTGGGAATGTGAGTGGCAGAGACTAAAGAGATCAAACACACAATAAAGTGTTTCTTGACGGAAAAGTTTCCACCGTCACAAGCTTCCTTGGGGTTCTTTGAGTGAAAACCAGATAATTGAGGCTGTAAAAAGTGATACTTTTTTCGGGTTGGTGGAGTGCGATATAGAGACACCGACTGATTTACAAGAGTCCTTTGCCGAAACGCCCCTATTTTCAAGAACACAGAAGTGTCGAGGGACGATATTGGGGAGTTTATGAAAGACTACGCCATAAAAAATAAACTACTGAGTACCCCACGACGGACATTGATTAGTAGTTATTTCGGGAAGAAAATATTATTAGCCACCCCTCTTTTAAAGTGGTATCTAGCCCATGGGTTGGTAGGTTACACACATCTACCAGACAATAGAGTATCGACCGGTTAGTTGTTTTAAACAATTTGGGGAAACAGTGTCTAATGCCCGTCGCCAAGGGGACAAAAATCCAGCTGAGAGTATTACAGCAGACACGATGAAATTGTTAGGTAACGCTGCTTACGGTAAAACGTTAACTAATAAAGCCAAACATACCGATGTCTCCTACTGCCAGGGAAAAGACACGACCAAAGCACTCAATAACCCTAGGTTTAAAAGCATGACTGGTATTACACCTGATCTATTCGAAGTTGAAACCCTAAAGAAGAAAACAGTCTGGGATTTACCTCTACAGATTGGTTTTTTCGTTTATCAATATGCCAAATTAAGAATGTTAGCTTTTTATTATGACTTTTTAGACAAATTTATCTCTAAAGACGACTTTCAGCTTTGTGAAATGGACACTGACTCTTTATATTTGGCCCTTAGTGCCGACTCACTCTCTGAAGTAGTTAGACCACACCTACGAGAAGAATATGACAGAGTCTATAATCAGTGGTTCCCGTCTGAAACCTGCCCTGTTCATAGAATTACCCCTAGTACTACCTGTCAGGACTGTGTGGCTATCAAAGCCTATGAAAAGAGAACCCCCGGGCTTTTCAAACTAGAATACGAAGGGGAGGGGATGGTCTCGTTATGTAGTAAGACGTATATTTGTGTCGGAGATTATGATAAAATCAGTACCAAAGGTCTGACCAAAAACCACAACACGCATTTAAACAAGGACACATTTTTAGAAGTACTCACTACCCAAACACCGAGTGGGGGGACCAATATAGGCTTCAAAACACAAGACTCTTCTGTATATACATATCAGCAACATCGTACATCTTTGTCCTATCTGTATATAAAAAGAAAGGTTGACAGTGATAATATCTCGACTATGCCATTACTTATTTAATATGCCTTGTATTGTCTATATATGATTTAATAAAAAACATATACCTTACTTGAGTCGTTTGTTATTTTGAATGTTGTATTTTTTATGTCGTACCTATAATTGCTTGACCACGCACGCCACCTATGATGAGTCACTAGACCACACCCACTCTGATGAGTCACTTCGCAACGCCACCCCTGACCACTTTCAAAAAAAAAAACGAGTCATCGCCCTTGACTTTTTAAAAAAACCCGGAGAGTTATCGCCCTTGACTTTTTTAAAAACCCTCAAAAATGCGCGGGATAATGTCGTTCTATACTACTCATGTCCCTTACAGGACTTTGCACGCGACCACAGATTTGTTGGCTGTTTATTATTTATTGGTAATTTTATGTTCAATAGTTTGCCATTGCTAGCAAAACGACCGACGTTTCATGCCATCGAAATCAACGTAAGCCAGTCTGGTTTCAAATCGCCCTCGGCTGATTTCGAGCCCTCGAAGCGTTATGTCGAGGAATTCTTTGCATATTCCAAGGAAACCGTATTTCCACTGGGCGTAGTAGAATAAGGCAAACCAACACACGGGACAAATGGCACCAATATTAAATTACAAAAATGTATCAATAACTACTAAGAAAGCACTCTACAACACAATCTTCCTACCAACTCTATGCTACCAATGCCAAATCTTGACAATGACAGAAAAAGAGAAAAGAAACATCACAACAAAATAAATGAGGTTCCTGAGAAAAATAATCAATGTATCAAGAAGAGAGAAAATCAGAAATGTAGAAACCAAGACTAAAGTGGGGGTTATAGCAGCACTAGATTTTATTAGAAGGCAGCAAGTCAAATGGTTTGACCATGTAACTGGTTAACAACTTACAGAATACCACAAGCAGCAATGATGCACAGAGCAAATGGAAGCTGAAGAAGAGGCCAACCACGTAAACGATGGACAGAGGAAAGGCAGAGTCCATGGGAATCTCGTTACATGAAGCCCATAAAACGAGCACTCTCCCGCTGTTTATACTTCACCTCGACACCGCAAGATACAAGAGGAACAAGATGAGATGAGCAGTAGAATGGACCTAATCGTATATGCTAGTACCTTTCACGCAAGGATTGCTGTCGTAGACCTGGACATATTGATATTGTTCTGGGCTGAAGCAGACGTTATCGAGGCTTCGCGCCTTGAACTGGGCACTATGAACGACCGACACTACTGGGCTGCAGTTGTAGCTTGCCCAATGACCTCACCGCCAAAGAAGAGGAGGATTTTTGTTTATTTTTGCGCTCGCTCGCTTTGAATTCAAACGTTGTCCATAAACACTATTTATAGTGGCGATGGACTGAATTTTGCGTGCAGATTAGCTACTCCTATTAACAGAGCCCCTCGCCATCAGGCGAACCCACTCCGACTTCAGAAGTACTTGTAATTAACGTCCCCAAATCAAAGACAACATGTCAACATTTTAGTCCAGCTGTCCGGCGTAGGGCTGAACAGCTAACCTCGGCATCAGCACACTGGATGTTTAAGAAAACACGTTCTTACCCATTAGGCCATGCAGACCTGCGAGGAGGATGTTTGACGGGTTTCTTTTCAAATCTCGGGAATGCTGAGTTTCAACGTTAATATCGAAGTAATGAAACTCATTGTCCTGAAATGGACTTGAATCTATTGGAGTGAGTTATTGTAGAGATGTTTCTTCCCAAAGCCGGTACCAAATTATTACCTCCACGGGGACTGTGGTGTACATCTCTCATTCCCTTCCTTAAGCTGAAAGCCAGCAGGGTGTGCAAGACCCGTGCTTGAGCTTGACATTTTTGGAGGGGCATGGCGGTCACTGGATCATTGCCTAAGCTGTGAGGGGCTCCGTCGCCAGGGACCCGGAGACCAGTTTCTAGAGGACCAGTCACCAGGGCCCCGGTGACCAGTTTCTAGAAGCCCAGTCGCCAGGGGTCCCGGGGAACAGTTTCTAGAGGACCAGTCGCCAGAGGTCCGGGGACCAGTTTCAAGAAGCCCAGTCGCTAGTGGATACGTTTCTAGAAGCCCAGTCGCTAGGGAACCAGTTCCTGCAGACCCAATCGCTAGTAGAGCAGTTTCTAGAGGCCCAGTAGCTTGTGGACCTGTTTCTAGAGACCCAGTCGCTAGTGGACCAGTTTCTAGAGGCCCAGTCTCCAGGGTCTCTGTCTCTAGGAACCCAGTCTCTAGGTGCTCAGTCCCTAGGGGCCCAGTTTCTTGGGGCCTAATCTCTATGGTCTTAGTCTCAGGTAACAAGCCTCAGGGGCCCATTCTCTTGGTGCCCAATTTCTCAGGGCTCTGTCTCTAGAGGACCAATTTTCAGGGGTCCACTCTCTAGGGGTCCAATTTCCATGGCCCTGCCCCTAGATAGTGGATGTGATCTCAGCAGCCAAAGACGTGAAAGAGGAACTAGTAGAACCCACTCCTCGTGTATCATGGTCAGTGTGAGACAAGAATCTCAGCAGTCCAAGAAGAGGAAGAGGGACCAGCAGACTCCACTTCTCTTTTATCGTGCTAAGTGTGAGACATGGATGTCTGCAGCCGAAGAGGAAGAGGAACTAGTAGCATCCTCTCATTGTGAATTGTTATTCTGGGAACAGTTGCGGAAGTGAAGGCCTAGCTGCAGGACAGGAAAGAAGCGACGACAACTCGGCTGTCGCACACTTGACTACAGGGCGTCAGTCTCAAGAGTGGTTCACTTGATGGTGTATGACATTTGGCAGTATACTTGTTGACTTCTTTAAAAGGTCAGTTGACATCTTTGAAATGTCAATTTCTTTACCCATTATTTGAGAGTGGGGTATATCTAGAAGGGCGTAGGGAGGACGCAGTCAACCTGCTTTTTATGTTCTTAAAATAGCTTTTCAAAAGCATTTGACTTTCTTTCGCTTGTGAGCTTTCATGGCGATGGATAAGGCTGTGGATAAAGTTAGTTACAGAGCTAACTATTTGAATCATAGACGTTCATAACACACGCCCTTGTGTGTATGGGGAGGTGGGGAGAGGGGTATGAGAATCAGCATAATTAACAACATCAGAAATGATTTGCTATCATGGACACCATATACTTTTTTTTTCTGGGCGCTCGCTCGCTTTGACCTCAAGCGTAGTCAATACACGCTACTTCTAGTAGCACTGGACTGAATTTTGACTGTGGATTAGCTTTAACGATTACTAGTGTCCCTCGCCATGGGGCGAACCCAATTCCACTTCAGAGGTACTTGTAATGTACGTCTCCAGGTCAAGGACAAGAAGTAAACATTTTAGTGCAACTGTTCGGTTGAAGGGGTTGAACCTTTTATCTCGGCATCAGCATACCGGATGTTTAAGAACGGGAGCTCTTATCCATTCGACCACGGACCTGACCTCCACTGGCACTATATATACGCACCTAGAAAAACATAAATGGAAAAAAAAAATATATATATATATGCACCTAAAAATACATAAATGAAAAATACAGTAATATCTCCGTTTTCGTTGACTTCAGTTAATATCGGTTTCGGTTTTCTTTGGGCTTTTTTTCCGCGAAAATTTTGTCTTTGTTTTCGTCAGAAGCCTCCGATTTCGTCGGCATGCCCATGTGACCTCTCTCCTAATTTTGCAAAATCAAAGGGACCCACGCTTTCAAGTTTTTTTTGCGCTTTTTTACAAATTGATTGCGAATGCTAATACTACAATTACATATAAGTGATTACTCCGTTTACAGTATTCAGTGTAATGTGTTTATTTTGCGTTTTTCAGTTTCAAAATCTAAGTAACGCGCGTAAGATAAAATCACATGTGCTTACTTACATCTAATCGTCCACGTGACCTCGCTGCCAATTTCATATTGTATTTAGTATTAAACACTATATTTATTCTCTATAATATGTGCTTTTGGTATGTATTTTGGAGTGTCTAGAACGAATTAATTTGATTTAGATTGAATCATATGGAATTAATTGCCTCGGTTTTCGTCGCTTTCACATTTCGCCGATTGTTTTTGGACAATTTATTGAAGAAACCCAAAGGATTACTTTATTGATTTATGCTGAATCCACCTTTTCTGGCACGTCTTGGGGTGTATTTGACATGTGATGTTTAGTCCCACAGTTTAAAGACCGATCGGTACTCAAATGGTGATGTAATCAATATAACGCGGGCCGTCTTTACTTCCCAAAGCAAGTTCAGGTACTTAATTTAAGATGGGTTGACTTGGACACCCAGGTCAGATTCCGAAATCCGCCTCAGTGTGAAATCAATGACTACTGGGCCTGCAAGCAATTACCTTGCCACAACGCTACCGCGGTTGTCCTATTTTACAAGTGCAATCCTTACCCGCTGCGCTTTTAATTATTATATTCATTATTAATCTCTTAATTCCATTTTTGGCGCTAACCAAATAACCAATCTTTTCCTTGCTTCCTGCTTGGATTAATTACAACAAACAGGAAGATTGCAGACAGAACTCCGGGTTTAGCCGATGTTTAAATATATAAGCAGCGTTCATGTGCTCTCCGATTTCACTTTTATAACTGCTCCCATACGGAATGTCCTCCATTCTGACGTTTCCAATTTCCAGTTGGACGTCTAGGAATTCCATGGATGATTCAGAACAACGTATTCCAGTGGTAAAAATACAGAAGCCACAGACAATATATCGCACGATTTACTATATATATATATATATATGTATATATGTGTGTACATATACAGGTGTCATTAGGTGACAGCAACATCGAACTTTATATTCCCGTTCGTCAGGTGGCGCTAAGTGTCTCATGCGCATGCGCCGCGCATAAACAAATGGCGATAGTACCTACTGAGTGTACAACCAAAGAGCAACGTGCTGTTATGCGTTTTTGTGGGGAAAAGGACTGCCTGCAAAGGACATTCATAAGAAATGCTTCCTGTTTATGCTGACAAATGTTTGTACAGTAAATCGGTGCATAGCTAGGTAGAACATATACTTCTTCGACTTGTGTCCAAAAATTCAAGGTCACGCCATCAGCGGGGAAGGTTATGCTGTCAGTGTTCTGGGATTGTCAAGGCTTGCTTTTAACCAATTTCAAGAAGAAAGGTGACAATGTAAATTCTGAATCGTACTGTAAAGTTCTATAGATGCTTCATGATGCATATCGAAGAAAACGGCCAGGACTGCTGACTAGAGGAGTATTGTTTCTTCATGACAACTGCAGACCACATACAGCTCGATTAACTCAGGAGAAAATTAACCAACTAAGGTGGGACTTTCTGGAATATCCACCTTAGCCACCTTAGACTTAGCCCCTAGCGATTTCCACCTTTTTGGTCCAATGAAAACCCACCTTGGCGCGAGACATTTCGCGAATAACGCCGAAGTTTAATGTGAAGTGAAAATGTGGTTTAGAAAACAGAGCACACAGTTCTATGTAGTCGGTTTGGGAGGACTGATAAAACGATGGGATAAGTGCATCAATGTTGCTGGAAACTATGTTGAGAAATAAAGGGACAATGTATGTATAAAAATAAACGTGTTTCAAGTTGGTATCATATTTAGTTATTTTCTACAGCCATTTGTGACTTACTTATTGACTTCGCCTCATACAGACAGACGGGAGGGCAGACGGGCGGGCGGGCGGGCGGGCGGGCGGGCGGGTGGACGGACGGACGGACGGACGAACGGACGGACGGAAGGACCGGCGGGCAGGCAGGCAGGCAGGCAGGCAGGCAGGCAGACAGACAGACAGACAGACAGACAGACAGACAGGCAGGCAGGCAGGCAGGCAGATAGGTAGATAGACAGACAGACAGACAGACAGACAGACAGACAGACAGGCAGGCAGGCAGATAGATAGATAGATAGACAGACAGACAGACAGGCAGGCAGGCAGGCAGGCAGGCAGACAGACAGACAGACAGACAGGCAGGCAGGCAGGCAGACAGACAGACAGACAGACAGACAGACAGACAGATAGATAGATAGATAGATAGATAGATAGATAGATAGATAGATAGATAGATAGATGGATGGATGGATGGATGGATGGATGGATGGATGGATAGATAGATAGATAGATAGATAGATAGATAGATATATAGATAGATAGATAGATAGATAGATAGATAGATAGATAGATAGATAGATAGATAGATAGATAGATAGATAGATAGATAGATAGATAGATAGATAGATAGATATGATGCCTTCTGTCCTAATCCTCCTGTCACAACCTTGGGTCAAAGAAAAAGATCCCCATTTCGAAGGTGTGTCCAAACCATGCCCACCGGACCAATGGACAAGCGTGCTAGCAACTGCGCCACCATGGTTCCCTAAAATATTATGAGTAGGCTGTAATTTGCCGCTGTCCTGCCAACATCTGTAGGAAGATATAAAAGGTGTCAGTAACAATGATTTGGCAAAACTGTAGGTTGTGATGATCAGCAGAGTTATTCCCCTCCAACGGCTCCCAAAGAACAAAGAACCTTTGCCTCACAGTACACTCCTGTACAGACCTGCGCTCTCAGAACTTGAACCCAATTCTTACATGGATCGCTGCGATAAACTGAATTTCCCTGCTAGTTAGTGGCAACAGCAACTTAACTACCATCTCGACCAAGTGTCAGCACTTGTAACCTAAGCGAATACCACCTCGAGGAGGTCATTGACACCGCCTACGACTGTGAACAGCTATCAAATTGAGAACCTGTCTCCTAGTACCAAGTGAGCTGGATGCCTTATCCAGTGAAGTTAGCGCTGGCATACCATATATCTAGGGCCATTTCCTTGTTGAACAGGCTTTTGCATTCCGAAGTATAGGGTGTAATTTCAATGACTGTGCAGTGTTTGAAAATATTGCCGGTGCATGTTTTGCATTCACACTCTGTGAAGTTCATGCAACATAATAGGTAAATACAAGACTTGGACCGGCAATATTTTCAAACGTTAAAAATACACCCTGTATAAAGTATGATGTCGACGTGATCTCGTGAAATGGCCATCAGAAACTCATATTCCGAAATATACAGGTTGTGATGAAAGGAACAAGTCACATCATCAAATAAGCGAACTGAGTATATTCAGAAGAAAGATATTGAAGTTCTACCAGATCTAAACATCGAAGGAAACTGTCTCAGAAACTGAAATATGTTGGCCATATTAAGCCTCGCAGTGGTCCTTTATTGCTGTCGTTGATGCCTTGGCACGTTTACTTTAAGTAGTTTGCCATTGCTTTCTGAACGACCGGCGCCCGTACCAAATCGCGCGCAGTTGTACTTTGAACACGGGTAAGTGGGCTTACGAATCGCGTCCGTAAACTCTTCGGCACGAAGACTTACAATGGCAAACTACTGAATGTAAAATTGCATATAAAAATCCAACAGGGCGTTGATCACAGAGTCATGGAAATAACATGAAACATTAAAGAAAGAGCTTGAATACTATTCCGATCAGAGGCGAACGTCGCACGCCTAGACCAAGCAGAATCCTAACACAGGTGAGTCATGGACAACTGTTAATGAGTATTCATAAATGTGTTCCATTCGAGAACAATCGAAAATATCTGAAACTGGGATTGTACACAGTTCTAAATAAGGTCATAGTGTTTTTATATCGCATCCGTCACAACGAACGTTTTCGTGACGTCAGTTCCAGTTTGTTCTGTCTCAAACAATTGCAATATGAGACGTAGGCAAGAACGCAGGGCTTTGTTGACACAGCCAGTTAAACACGGACGTTGGGGAATGTATGTCAGTTCGTGCAGCTTAACTTTGTCTGGATCAATGGGATATCCGTTAGTGTGAACTTGATAAATTGAGATTACAGGGAAACCCATAGGGCGTTCAATGTTGCATAGTACGTGCGTACGTATTGTAGGGAATGTAGATATGTTTTAAAACTGATGTAAAGGTTTCTTTCTGCGCGAGTTGAGGCCTACTGGACATGTAATGTTGGTCCCATATTTGTATAGACCAACGGGCACTTGAAAAGGGGCTGGAACAGATAAAGATGTTAGAATAAGAACACACAACGCTAAAGGATCTTATATAACAATATAAAATTTGTGGAAATCAAAAGAAATTAACTCATTTGGAAACCAAAAGAAATTAACTCATTCAATGCCAAGGGATAATATATCGCCAAATGTGACGTCCCATTTGGACAGACATAGACGATATATCGCCATACCAGGGTCATCTTGTTATTTGTTTCGTTTCGTTGTACCTTCCCCAATTTCAGTACTCAGTGAAAGGAAACGTACATTATAATACGTGTACATTTCTATCATGTTTGATCTAAACCCACTGATTTTTTCACAATGAATCAGGTAAACTTAGCATACAACTGAGGACATTCAATTATAATGTTAAATCGGCACTGGTGTATGGATAGGAAACATGGATAACATCGAAAACGATTACCATTAAACTACAAACATTCACTATTTGGTGCCCTCGCAAAATAGAAGGAATAAAATGTAAGACACAATCACAATGTGGAGCTCATGTAGAGAGAACTAGACACATACGCAAAATAGACGGAATAAAATGTATGACACAATCTCAATGTGGAGTTCATGGAGAGAGAACTAGACACATAAGCTAAATAGAAGGAATAAAATGTGGTTATAGTGACATCTAGAACGTGTAGAGTATAGTAACATCTAGATGTCACTATACTCCACACGTTCTATATGTCACTATACTCCACACGTTCTAGATGTCACTATACTCCACACGTTCTAGATGTCACTATACTCCACATGTTCTAGATGTCACTATACTCCACACGTTCTAGATGTCACTATACTCCACACGTTCTAGATGTCACTATACTCCACACGTTCTAGATGTCACCATACTCCACACTTTCTAGATGTCACTATACTCCACACGTTCTAGATGTCACTATACTCCACACGTTCTAGATGTCACTATATCCCACACGTTCTAGATGTCACTATAACCCACATGTTCTAGATGTCACTATACTCCACACGTACCAGATGTCACTATACTCCACACGTTCTATATGTCACTATACTCCACACGTTCTAGATGTCACTATACTCCACATGATCTATATGTCACTATACTCCACATGTTCTAGATGTCACTATACTCCACACGTTCTAGATGTCACTATACTCAAAACGTTCTAGATGCCACTATACTCCACATGTTCTGTATGTCACTATACTCCACACGTTCTAGATGTCACTATAACCCACATGTTCTAGATGTCACTATACTCCACATGTTTTAGATGTCACTATACTCCACACGTTCAAGATGTCACTATAACCCACATGTTCTAGATGTCACTATAACCCACACGTTCTAGATGTCACTATACTCCACACGTTCTAGATGTCACTATACTCCACACGTTCTAGATGTCACTATAACCCACACGTTCTAGATGTCACTATAACCCACATGTTCTAGATGTCACTATACTCCACACGTTCCAGATGTCACTATACTCCACACGTTCTATATGTCACTATACTCCACACGTTCTAGATGTCACTATACTCCACATGTTCTATATGTCACTATACTCCACATGTTCTAGATGTCACTATACTCCACACGTTCTAGATGTCACTATACTCCACACGTTCTAGATGTCACTATACTCCACATGTTCTGTATGTCACTATACTCCACACGTTCTAGATGTCACTATAACCCACATGTTCTAGATGTCACTATACTCCACACGTTCTAGATGTCACTACACTCCACACGTTCTGGATGTCACTATACTCCACAGGTTCTAGATGTCACTATACTCCACACTTTCTAGATGTCACTACACTCCACACGTTCTAGATATCACTATAACCCACACGTTCTAGATGTCACTATAACCCACATGTTCTAGATGTCACTATAACCCACATGTTCTAGATGTCACTATACTCGACACTTTCTAGATGTCACTACACTCCACACGTTCTAGATATCACTATAACCCACACGTTCTAGATGTCACTATAACCCACATGTTCTAGATGTCACTATAACCCACATGTTCTGGATGTCACTATACTCGACACTTTCTAGATGTCACTACACTCCACACGTTCTATATATCACTATAACCCACACGTTCTAGATGTCACTATAACCCACATGTTCTAGATGTCTCTATACTCCACACGTTCTAGATGTCACTATAACCCACACGTTCTAGATGTCACTATACTCCACACGTTCTAGATGTCACTATAACCCACATGTTCTAGATGTCACTATACTCCACACGTTCTAGATGTCACTATAACCCACACGTTCTAGATGTCACTATAATCCACACGTTCTAGATGTCAGTATAACCACACGTTCTAGATGATACCGTAACCCACACATTCTAGATGTCACTATAACCCACATGTTCTAGATGTCACTATAACCCACACGTTCTAGATGTCACTATAATCCACACGTTCTAGATGTCACAGTAATCCACATATTCAATATGTCACTATACTCCACACGTTCCAGATGTCACTACAATCCACACATTCTAGATGTCACTATAACCCACATGTTCTAGATGTCACACTAACCGACTTGTTCAAGCTGTTAATTTAACCGCCGTCTGCCCCAGACAGTTATCACATGAATTCAACTGTTCTGGTTTTAGCACACTAAGACACTTGTTTCAGTTGTTAATCTTGTCTCACTAGCTACCAAATTAACACACTTGATCCACTAGTTACTTTAACTACTTCTATTCTCGTCAGCTACCACATTAACTCACTAGTTCCAAATGTTACCTTTAACACCTTCTAGACCCATCTCTTACCGCATGAACTCACTAGTTCTAATTGTTACTTTAACAGCATCTAGTCTCGTCTATTACAACGTTAACTCATTTGTTCTATTGTTACTATAATCAATTGGATCCACCACCGTCTGTCAAATGAGCTTTAAGGTATGTAATATGGGCTTCACCTGTATTATCGTTATTTATCACAGCAACTCATTTGTTCTCGTTGTTATTTTACCCCCTTCTACTCTAGTCACTGTTACTTTAATTCATTAGTTATATTATTATTGTTTTAACTGCTTCTGTCCCAGTCATTTCTTATTTTAATCTGTTACTTTAACCCATCCGGCCATAAGCAATGGTTACCTCGGATTTTGTTCTCCCAGGTGTATACTGTGTTAAAGTAACAATCCCAGAAGCCAAACACAATATAGAGACACTGGGCACCTTTAGAACTGACCCAAGGGACATTGACGTCAGTTCCATGGAGTTATTTTCCATAGCAGTTTCCAGTTACTATATTGAAAAACGTGTCGTGACAACAAACCAGAGATGTGTTTGGCAAACACTGTACCGTGTGATCAGCAGACACCACGCACGAAATACACGCATTAGAATTGGTCTATTTTAAGCGTTTAGGATTGACTGCAGGAAGTAACGATTGTGGTGACGTCCGTACCACGAAACCAAAGTATGGTTGGCACGGTTATATGAACTTTGGAATGGGACATTTTTTTTAAAACAAAAATAGTGATTGTGTTTTTGGTATAAAAAGACGAAATATGTGTGTGGGCGGGGGACCGCAATAGCGTTGTGGTGAGACGCTCATCTGCAGGGTTGGTGGTCACGTCATGCTTTCGGTTCGCATTTGCTCAGATTCGAATTTTAATGACTGTGCAGTGTTTGAAAACCGGGATCCGTGGCGAAGATGTTACGGACGCGATTCGTAATCCCGTATGCCCGGGTTCGAAACACAGCGATGCTGGTTTTTTTCGGAAAAGGTATCGGTGGCGGCCGTTGAAAGTAATGGCAAAGTCATCATCATCAAATGCCGTGCCGGCTGGCGTAGGCGTTCATGGCTCTCCACAGATCTCGGTCTTTGGTGTTCTGGATCAACTCTGCTGATGATATTCCTCCATGCCACCGTCTCAATCCGTCCAGCATCATTTCTCTTGGTCTGCCTCTGCCTCTCTTCCCCTCGATCTTTCCAGTTGTCACGATGTTCTCCAATGCCTCTCTTCTCATCACATGACCAAAGAAAGCTGTTTGTCTCTTTCTTATTGTTGTATATAGTGTTCTAGTTTCATTAGCCTCTTTCAGGCAATCGTTGTTAGTTACTCTGGCAGTCCAAGGAATTCGCAACATTCGTCTTAAAAACCACATCTCTGTTGCTTCTAAGTTCTTCCTAATTTGTTCATTTACATTCCAAGATTCGCTGCCATACAGCAAAACTGGTTCTATATAGCATTTTAGCACTCTCTTTCTTACATTCATTGATAGCGACTTATTGCATAAGATGCTCTTCATTTTCTGAAATGCGGCTTTTGCCTGCCCTATTCTGCTCTTAATCTCTGTTGTACATCTTCCATCTGATGTTATAAGTGCCCCTAGGTATTTAAAATTATCCACTTGGTTGAGAATTTCCCCTTCTATTTCTATGTCACATTTTGGTGTCCCCATTTTCTTTGATATCACCATTGTTACTGTTTTCTTGATATTCAAGGAGAGTCCTTTCTGTGCACTCTCTGATACTACAATGTCCAATAATTGTTGTAGGTCTGTTGCATTATCCGCCACCAATACTGTGTCATCTGCATAGCGTATATTGTTTATATTATATCCTCCGATTAGTATTCCTGGCTTCTCTTTGATCTCTCTCATTATTACTTCGCTATACAGGGAGAAGAGATCGGGTGACAAGACACACCCTTGTCGTACTCCTAGCTTTATCTGTTCGTAACTACCCTCTTTATTTCCCATTTTAATTGCTGCTACTGGGTTCCAGTATATATTCTTTATTATTCTTAAATCTTTCCCATCAAGGTTAATATCTTCCAACATTTTAATCAGTTCATCATTGCAAACTACTAGACATAAAACTTGCCCATGAATCACGAACAGCCAAAATGATGTCTGCTACGTCCTGTAAAGGACATGCAACTAACAGTTTTTTTTAAAAAAGTGTTTGGGAATATTGCCAGTCCAAGTTTTGTATTTACCCTTTATGGTGCATTAACTCCATAGAGAGTGAATACAAAACTTTGACCGGCAATATTTTCAAAAACTGCACAGTCATTAAAATACACCCTATATTTACATGAGATCAGCATGGCCGAATGAATAAGAGCGCCCGTTCTTAAACATCCGATATGATGATGGCGAGGTAGCGGGTTCAACCCCAACACCGGTCACTTGGGATAAACTAATGACTTCTGATCCTTGTCTTGGGCACGTAAATTACATGTACCTCTGACAGCGGAGTGGGTTCGTCTGATGACGTGGGACACTGGTAGTAGGTAGAGTTAATTCACACACAAACATCAGTCCGGTGCACTAGAATCGCTTCTAGGCATTTTGGCTAAGATCAAGTTTAGTTAGTATGTGCACTTGATCTTGCCAGGGCCATCAGTAGAGGCGTTTATTCGAAGGAAATTCAGTGACATCGGACTTGATGGAGAGAGGCGACTATGGCCCCTTGGGAACCGGGAGCCCTTATAAAAGCAAACATAAAAAGCACGTGTATCGATAATGAGTACAAAGCTATATATATATATATATATAGCCTATATATATATATATATATATATATATATATATATATATATATATATATATATATATATATATATATATATATATATTCTTCTTCTTCTTCAGCTTTCTGAGCCATTGAGGTTCTTTGCTGCAAATACAATCCGTCTCCATTCGTCTCTCTAGTGGACCTTCTCTTGCCAGTCGTTGATTCCAAGTGCTTGTAGGTCTGTACATGTATTATCTCTCCACCGTCTTCTTGGTCTACCTCGGGGTCTATGGTCATTTACTTCCTGAGTGTAAGCGAGTTTTGTTTCCCTATTATCTTCCATTCTTTCTATATGCCCCAGCCATTGCAGTCTATTAGCCTTCATGATACCAGTGATTAGCGGGCACTTAAACAGATCATAAATGTCTTTGTTACTTCTTCTTTTCCACTCTCCACTTTGTGTATCCCTAATGGGTCCAAAGATGCGTCTTAAAATTTTCTTCTCAAAGGTTTGTAACAAGGCTTCATCTCCTTTCGTTGTACTCCAGGTTTCAGAGCCATACAGCACAACTGGTCAGATCAGTGTTTTGTATATTGTGATTTTGGTGTTACGAGATAGTGCCTTTGATTTTAGTAGATGTTGTAGTGCATAGTATATCTTATTTCCAGAGTTGATTCTAGTTTGTATTTCTTCCCTTATGATGTTGGAGCAGTTGAAGATTGTACCCAGGTATTTGTATGTTTCCGTTCTTTTAATGGTCATATTATCTATTTGTATGTGGCCAGAGTTTTTAGCCATTCCGTCTCTTGAAATAACCATATATTCTGTCTTATCTTGGTTGATAACCAGCCCCATCTGTTGGGCTTTTTCCTTTAAGTGAGTCAATATTTCCAATGTCTTTTGTTCACTTTGCCCTATAATATCTATATCATCTGCATAACCAAGCAGCTTGGATGTTCCTCCAATATCACATTCCTCCTTTATCTTCCTTACAACTTTCTCTAGAGCCAGATTGAAGAGTAGCGGCGATAGTGCATCACCCTGTTTCATGCCAGATGTTATTTGGAAGGGGTCTGATTTCCTGCCTTTATATGTTACTATATTATAAGTATCTTCCATGCATAGTCTGGTCATGTTGATTAACTTCCTTGGTATTCCAAATTCCTGCATAGCATTCCATAGACTATTCCTATGGACACTATCATAAGCATTTTTAAAATCCACAAAAATGTTATGGAGATCTCTTTTATATTCCCAATGTTTCTCGGCTATTTGTCGTAAGATAAATATCTGATCTATTGTTGATCTGTTTTGTCTAAAACCCGCCTGGTAGTCACCTAATATGTCTTCTGAATATGGTTTTAGTCTATTTAGTAATACTGCGGATAGTATCTTATAGCTTGTGGACAGTAGTGATAGTCCTCTATAATTTCCACATTGGAACGTGTCTCCTTTCTTAAAGATAGGTATCAATAATGACTCTTTCCAGTCATGGGGTAATTCTTCTGTCCTCCAGATTTTTATTATTAGTTCGTATAGCTTTAGATGTAATGCATGGCCACCTGCCTTTATAAATTCAGCAGCAATTCCATCAGTCCCAGTTGCCTTATTGTTTTTAAGTCGTGTGATTACATATAGGATTTCTTCAAATGTAGGTTCTTCAATTTGTGGTTCGCATGTTAGAACCTCTTCCTGTGGGAAAATGTTACTTGGAGCTTCACAATTTAGTAATTCAATAAAATATTCTTTCCATGTGTTGCACATTTCTTCATTGGTATTTATCATATTCCCATTTTTGTCTTTTAAACCATATGTGTTTTGTTGGTGCCCTCGTTTCATTGACTTCAGTTCTTTAAAAAAATTTCTGGATTCATTTTTCTGGTGATTAGTTTCCATATCTTTGATTATATTACTCATATATTCTCGCTTCTGCTGTCGGACTATTTTTGTAGCCGCTTTACATTCATTTCTATAATGCTCTTCCTTTTGGATGTTATTGATGTCATTTAACCATACATGTCTGGCATTCTTCTTCCTAATGACTGCTTCTTCACATTTTTGATTGAACCATCTGTTCTTTCTATGCGTGGTTAACACACCGAGACATTCTTCTGCGGTAGATTGAATTGTATTCTTGATGTTCAACCAAGTTTGGTCAACGCTTTTCCTCCGAAGGGATTTGCAGAGTTTCAAGTTTACATTTGATTTCATCTGTAAATTTCTCTTTGACTGTAATGTCTTGTAGTTTTTCTCTGTTATATGTTGGGTGTAATCTTTGTAATTTAGTATAGAAAGCTCTCTTAAGTTTTATTTTAAATTTTGCTCCAACGAGGAAGTGGTCACTGTGGCACTCAGCTCCTCTATAACTTCTGACTTGCTGTATGTTTGATGCATTTCTGTTGTTAATTAAAATGTGATCTATTTGATTATAGGTTCTCTTGTCACATGATTTCCAAGTTTGTTTGTGTATATCCTTTCTTTGTAGTTGTCACGGGATACTGTGAGTTAATGATTCCCTGATAAACTAGTACGATTAATTACAATGTAGGAGGAGGGGTAACAATCGTGTACTTCAGTCTGAGAGGAGGATAAATTAAAGATCATTGACCTACGGATATAAAAATAGGATACAGGTGTTCGCAGAGGTCATTGCCTGACGATCTGATCGGACGGAAACGGGAAACGGGTTCGGACGCTTTGAAGTATTAGCGTAAGGGGAACCCAGGGAAACAGCGTAACCACGGAACGAAACGAGCAACTAATCACTACGTGATTTCACCGCCTTTTGATGTGCAGGATACGTCAAGAGACGAGTGTCGAGGTATGAACATCAAACAATAACGGAGGATTGGACACTCGATATAAATAGTAGAAATTGGGTTTTCTGTTTAGTGTGTGTTCCAAACTGGACAGAGATATCTATTAATCCCAGGGGTGGAAAAGAAATTATAGTCCCGTTTTGTTCAGGCAATGGGATATTAGTGCCGATGTGCTTAATTATTAATTTCGATTCCGGGATGATAATAGAAGATATAAGGTAAATAATATTAGCATAATATTAGCATAGGGAATTAGATGTTGGTGCATAGCGTTTACCATTGCTTTCTTTTAGTGAATAGTTTAGACTTTGGTGAATTCATATGTCTTATGTCGGTGTATCCTTCGAAAGCCTTTTCATTAAGGCTGGAGAAGGGCACTTACATAAGTAGTATTAAGTGGCAGAAGCATATCACTTGATTTACTATACATCTCACAGGTTCCAATTCCCATCCTGAACTATCAGAGAAGATATACCAATACGTCTTGTGTACAGAAAAAGCTTTGTTGATAAACCCAAGGCATTTCATTTGGGCGGAGATCAAATACTTCAATAAACCAAGGAAGAACATAGACAGGGTCAAATAGGGAGACGAAATAAAATATAGCCCTAAATTAACTTTGAAAAAGAAGAAAAGGATATCCAGATAACCAAAGTAACAATGAAAAAGGAAGATAATCTTGCGGAAAGCAAAGCCAAATAAAACTACATACGTTTACACTGTAGACTCATAGTGAAGAAACAATAGACAATTCAGAACATTGATAGTCGATAGAGACAGTATGATGGACTGTGGTGATGTGGTTTTTCCGATGTTGGATTATTAACTTCGTGAAGCAGACTCGGGCGAAGTCATAGACTTACTGGAATATTATTACTTTACAATGATCCAGTGGTGAACAGTTTTTTTTTCGTTCAATAACGGATTTACCTCCACAATCAAGCATACAGAACATCCAGGGTGAGACCTGTCCTGTTACATGTTGATGTCCTGTGGTTTGGCCGTGTGACTGGGCGAGATGTGATACGGAGACTAGACATTCCGAGTTCATTCTTGCACCAACAATAGAATACGCTACCAACTACATATACACAGTCCATACATACACCAGACATAGATTTTATTAATACATATTTTATTAATTGGTGAAAGAAACTGTTGTCGGAATATGTAATGAAGGAATATGAGAGAGAGAGAGAGAGAAAGAAAGAGATATATGGAATGGAAGATGGAAGGGAGAAGTGTAGACAAAAGTCAGTCAATAATCCCAAAAGATAATAAGCTTAAAGGTGTGCTTGTTGATTCCACGTTCCTCCCGGGACGACAAGCTACATTAAATGGTGGAGCATAGCGGGTTAGCAGCCAATGCTTAGTGGTACCATCCCTAGCGAGGTACCTGCATATAGGTACATTAAAAGGTAACTGCATAGCAGGGTACATGCACATTGATACCTACATATTGGGATAAACCTATAAGTATAGATATTGATGGCTTTTAATGGAAGCCTGTCCATTGGATATATAGTGCCATTACTTTAATGTTGTGGACCTTACAGTGAGAAAGATCCAGACAGGATAATTGTGGATAGGTGTTCAAACACAGTACTTACCTGTTCACACTTTCACACGTCTACATAAGTCTTTATCCTATATCTTCTCGTGATGTGAGAGTAATTTTGGGGTACTGTGTGATGTAATATATAACATATATATATATATATATATATATATATATATAATATATATATATATATATATATATATATATATATATATATATATATATATTTAAGTGAGATAAGTAGTACGCACTTACTGCCTTAGGGTCTCTTTACCCAACCTGCGGACTTACCGTCTTTTACTATGGCCACTCATAAACTAGAGATGGATGAATTGAGGAAAAGGGGTGAAGCAATGGGGTTGTCGGGACAAGCCCTATATGAGTATATACAAGTTGTAGAAAGAGAGCGTCGTCAAGCAGAAAGAGAAGATCGAAAGGCAGAGCTCCAGCTTAGAAGAATGGAAATGGAACAGGAGGCCAGGAGACTGGGACTAGAACAGGACAACAAGAGGTTGCAAGCAGAGGAAGCCAACAAGATAAGGAAACATGAATACCGCATGCGAGAACTGGAGCTCAAGACACAAACGAAGGGAGAAACTGACGGGGCAGAAGGAGGATCCTTTTCCCATGGTTCACTCAACATGAGTGGATATGGTTACCATGCCATGAAGTTTCCCTTGGCGGTCTTTGATGAAAGTAAAGAGAAGATATACCAGTTTTTGGATCGGTTCGAGGCCATGGCAGTCGTTATGGGACTGGATAGAAGCCGATGGGCTCTTAAATTATCCCAGGAATTACGTGGTTAGGGGTAGGAGGTCTACACACGCCTACCACCAGGACATGAAAATCATTACGAGGAATTAAAAGCCGCTTTGATGAAGCATTATGAAGTCACAGCACAAACGTATCGGAAGAAGTTTAGATCGTCTAGACGAGAGGCGGGAGAGCTATTCGCCGCCTACAGTCTGAGGTTGAAATCATGTCTCCAGAAATGGATGGACTTGGCAGAGTTCAAGCGGGATTATGACAGTCTGGAAGAGATTATGGTGGTCGATCAAGATGCGACAGCAAATGTCAGAAACCTACTGCAGAACATTCTTAGGAGAAGCAAGGGGCGGAACGGCTGGATGTTGTGAATAAGCTGGCGGAAAGATTCATAGAAGTACATGGGGAGAGCTAAAGGAACTAAGTACACAAACCAAAAGGTCAGGAGAAACAAGAGAAAAAGAAACCTAAGAACTGGGAAGGAGAAAAAGGGGAACCTTATATAAAGACGTCAATGGAGAGTTCAGAGAAGGTGAAGGTAGGAAACAAGAGCACCTCGAATTCTCCAGAGAAAAGACCGTGGTCGGAGAAGTGGTGTTCGATATGCCAGTCACCCTCTCATAACACGAAGGACTGCAGATCGAAACCTAAAAGTTCTTACTTCGCAGCATGCAAAGTGACTCCTACGACGGTGATCACAGACAAGGCTGAGGTCGGCGAAGGAGCTAGGAACAAAAAGGACACACGGAAACCTTGGAAGGGAAAATGGTGCACACACTGCCGGTCGAAAACACATAATACTGTGGACTGCAGATGCAAGGCAGAAGACGCCAATTGCATAACCAACCTCGAGGAATCAAAAGAGGAAGGCAAGGAAACGGTCAAGGAGATGGAAGACACTCAGGACCAAGAGAGACCACCTGTGGTTGAACTGATTGAAGTCAATGGCCAGCAGGTGGCGTGTCTCTACGATTCAGGTTTGGATGGGGAAGCTGTGATAGATGCCAGCCTGGTAAGCCCAGACCAACTTACAGGGGAGACCATAGAGATACAGCCGGCAATGAGGAGTGCTGTTACCATGACGCTGCCAATCGCCAAGGTGGAGATTAAATCCAGGTACGTCACGGGCATTATTCCAGCTGCTGTATTATCTGACTCCTTATTTCCCATGATCATTGGCACGAAATATGTCTTTTTGGGGATGCCCAAACAGCCAGCCCACAGGGGAGCAGTAGCCAGTGGATCTCAAGGGAAGGAAAAAGAGGCAGAGACACTATGCGACAACTCAGAGATAGGAGAATTGCATACTGCCCAGAGGAAGGATACTACGTTGCGTCCTTGCTACAGGAAGCTGCAAAGAAGTGCTGAGCCACAAGAACGGGGACAGTACTTTCTGAAGAATCGACTACTCTATCGGAGAGCTGGGAGGGGAGACAACCTGCACGAGCAGTGGGTGGTTCCAGAGACCCACCGTCCTCACATTCTTCAGAGTGGACACATCATAGGCGAGAATCGACATATGGGTGTCAGAGAGACCTTGCAGCAGATTTCCGGCCATTATTGCTGGCCAGGAATGACCGGTGATGTACGCCGGTGGGTGAAATCTTGTTCAGAGTGCCAGAAAGCACCACCCAACAAGTGGAATAAGAGTAAAATAGCTCTTAAAGTGGAAGACTAAGTGGAAGTATGGGGTCCAGCCGAGACTAATATACTCCAAGTAGGATGGAAAGGACCTTATCCTGTGGAAAAGGTTGTGTCCAAGAATACCTACGGAATCAGGATCGGGGGAGAAAGGAAAAATCTCCCTAGGCATCTCATTAAGAAATATGAGGAGGGATCCGAGAGCAAAGCTTCGCACTTTATGATGATGGCAGCCATTGAGAAAAAGGTTACCAGTCCAGCCGAAGACCAGAGATCGCCAGTACAACATAGGAGGGCCTATGAGGATAGTACGTGATAGGTCAGATTTACCTAACGAAGGGAGGAGGGAAATCACACGTCAGGGAAAGGACAAGAGGGAAACCTTCACTAGTAACCAAGTTCAGAAGGGGTGGGTAACGTCGGGAAAGACGCGGGATACCCATGACTCCAACCGAAGATTGGCTGACCAGATCCAATATCGCCCAAGATGGTCCTGGAAGCACAAGTCCGGGAGGTTTGGGAAAGACGACTCGGTCCCACGAGGACGAGGTGGAACATCCCCAGAGGCAAAGCCGGGGGAAACCAAGAGAATATGGAAACAGCGTTACAGTAAGGATGGGACGATCAGTCTGTTTTGTGAGCCATCGCTTACTCCAGTCGAAAGGAGGTCGACTGCCCGTACCGAGGCGATGTGCCAACACTAATGGGGATCATGAGTAGTATGGTAGGATGTCCATGAGATTGCCTACTGGATGAGGTGCAGATCCTTGTGAGAATCCAGACATATCATCAACACTTAATGTTCATAGCTACTTCACAGAAGCGCAACGCAAGGTGGATGTGATGGTAGGTGTTGCTGCAGCAGTACAACTTCACAGTGGAAGATATCCCGGGTAAGGAGAATGTAGGAGCGGATTTCTTATCTAGACATCCAACTCCAGAGGAAGAAGAATAGGTTGAAGGATCATATGAATCAAAACTACAGTGATGAAGAGTCGACGCGGTCAATTCTCTTAAGAGGGGGCCTATGTCACGGGAAAACTGCAGTTTAGTGATTCCTTGATAACTTACATATAAAACTACAATGTAGGAGGAGGGTTAACAATCGTGTACTTCAGTCTGAGAGGAGGATAAATTAAAGATCATTGACCGACGGATATAAAAATAGGATACAGATGTTCGCAGAGGTCATTGCCTGACGATCTGATCGGACGGACACGGGAAACGGGGAGATCGCGTTGGGGGAAAATGAACAGAGAAAGCGATCAACGGGTTCGGACGCTTTGAAGTATTAGCGTAAGGGGAACCCAGGGAAACAGCGTAACTAGGGAACGAAACGAGCAACTAATCACTACGTGATTTCACCGCCTTTTGATGTGCAGGATACGTCAAGAGACGAGTGTTGAGGTATGAACATCAAACAATAACGGAGGATTGGACACTCGATATAAATAGTAGAAATTGGGTTTTCTGTTTAGTGTGTGTTCCAAACTGGACAGAGATATCTATTAATCCCAGGTGTGGAAAAGAAATTATAGTCCCGTATTGTTTAAAGCAATGGGATATTAGTGCCGATGTGCTTAATTATTAATTTCGATTCCGGGATGATAATAGAAGAATATAAGGTAAACTAATATTAGCATAATATTAGCATAGGGAATTAGATGTTGGTGCATAGCGTTTACCATTGCTTTCTATTAGTGAATAGTTTAGACTTTGGTGAATTCATATGTCTTATGTGAGTGTATCCTTCGAAAGCCTTTTCATTACGGCTGGAGAAGGGCACTTACATAAGTAGTATTAAGTGGCAGAAGCATATCACTTGATTTACTATACATCTCACAGGTTCCAATTCCCATCCTGACCTATCAGAGAAGATAGACCAATACGTCTTGTGTACAGAAAAAGCTTTGTTGATAAACTCAAGGCATTTCATTTGGGCGGAGATCTAATACTTCAATAAACCAAGGAAGAACATAGACAGGGTCAAATAGGGAGACGAAATAAAATATAGCCTTAAATGAACTTTGAAAAAGAAGAAAAGGATATCCAGATAACCAAAGTAACAATGAAAAAGGAAGATAATCTTGCGGAAAGCAAAGCCAAATAAAACTACATACGTTTACACTGTAGACTCATAGTGAAGAAACAATAGACAAGTCAGAACATTGATAGTCGATAGATACAATATGCTGGACTGTGGTGATGTGTTTTTCCGATGTTGGATTATTAACTTCGTGAAGCAGACTCGGGCGAAGTCATAGACTTACTGGAATATTATTACTTTACAGGTGATCCAGTGGTGAACAGTTTTTTTTTCGTTCAATAACGGATTTATCTCCAGAATCAAGCATACGGAACATCCAGGGTGAGACCTGTCCTGTTAAATGTTGATGTCCTGTGGTTTGGCCGTGTGACTGGGCGAGATGTGATACGGAGACTAGACATTCCGAGTTCATTCTTGCACCAACAATAGAATACACTACCAACTACATATACACAGTCCATACATACACCAGACATAGTTTTTATTAATAAATATTTTATTAATTGATGAAGGAAACTGTTGTCGGAATATGTAATGAAGGAATATGAGAGAGAGAGATAGAAAGAAAGAGATATATGGAATGGAAGATGGAAGGGAGGAGTGTAGACAAAAGTCAGTCAATAATCCCAAAAGATAATAAGCTTAAAGGTGTGCTTGTTGATTCAACGTTTCCTCCCGAGACGACAAGCTATAGTAGTATATATATATATTATATATATATATATATATATATATATATATATATATATATATATATATATATATATATATGTGTGTGTGTGTGTGTGTGTGTGTGTACAGCCGGCTCCCTGGCCGAGGGATTAGCAGCTTTCTCCTTTTCTCCGTTAACCCCTAATAATCTCGTGGTTGATGTGAGCGCACGAGAATTTGAAGTGGTTCGAGTCGCGCAAGTGACTTATGAGAGTATGGATCCGGTCGTTCAGAAAGCAATGGCAAACTACTGAACGTAAACTTGCCAAGGCATCAACAACAGCAGTAAAATGCTGGTGTTGAAAGCGATATCCTGTAAAAAGGATATGACGAAAAGTAAGAAAAAATAAAAAAAAAAACGTCTGGGTTTTTCTGTTTCTATTGCTGTGTGGATTCCAGAGAAAGAACTGTTTACTTATACTATATTCAGGATTTTTTTTTTTTTTTTTTTTTTTTTTGCGTTCGCTCGCTTTGAACCCAAGCGTAGTCCATTCATACTACTTCTAGTTGTGATGGAATGAATTTTGCGTGTTTGCTTTCCCAGTTAACAGTGTCTCTCGCCATCAAGCGTATCCACTCCGACTTCAGAGATACTAGTAATTTACGTCCCCAAGTCAAGGACGAGAGGTCAACATTATTGTCCAGTGTAGGGTTGTGTTCTATCACCCGCCAGCCTCTTTTCCTAATTCCTTGGTTCGCTGGAGTTTAGTTCTCTCCATTAGCTCCGCATTAGTGATTCTATTATACAATTTAATCATACAAATTAATCATACAATTTGTCACGAAAAAACTTGATAGTTTCGATCGTTGACGGAAAGAAGAGACATTCGTCTATACAAACACGGCAACCCTTTGATGAGTGGGGGACTGTGGCACAAAATAAGTCGCGTCAAATGTCTACACAGTCGACATTTTGTTAACAAGTTGTTGCTCGAGATGGGACAATAGCGCCATCCGTCTGCAAGGCGGTAGTCAGCCTTTGAAGTGATAGAAGGAAAATCTGGACAGACGTCGGATCCGTCTTGTGATGTAGGGGATATGATTCCCCAGATCACAGACTAGCAGGACTCTCGGAAGTGCCGGGACAGGTCCCAGATGAAAGCAAACAAGACGGCGGGTTGATTCCAGTCAGTCTAAAACAGGGGGAGAAAAGCAGATTCTGGACTGATTGCGTCTGGACTTTTTTTGGTGACGTCACTCAAGCCCGAATTAAAACCAGTTGAGGTAAACACGTTTGAGTTAGTCGACCAAAAGTTATGAAGTGCTAAGGATCGGCGCAGTATTCCTGGTTGTTTTATCGAAAGAGACTATAGTGTCAATTTGTTGATATGTATCGGCGGACATAGATCCAGTCTGTGATTGCATAGTCTCAATCTTCAACCGGAATAGCCATATGGTATTCTATTAAACATATCTAACTTAGAGTATGTTTAGGAATAGAGTACAGTACTGTGCGGTGATAGAATGTATTATAGGTGCGGTGATAGAATGTATTATAGGTGCGGTGATAGAATGTTGCGGTGATAGAAAGTATTATAGGAGCGTCGGCACTAGTTGCCTATTGTGTAGCTTTAACTAGCTTGTGTCATATATCATTTAACTCAGGGAGTTAAGGACAATGTAGTGGGATAATAATTAGAGAGATTAAGGATGGTTGGGAGGGATGAAGGGAATGTGAAATGGTAGGATCTTCCAGTAGGGCATCTGCTGGGTTTCTACCCGTTTCCTTTAATCTTTCCTTGTTTTGCCATGTCTCAGACCAATGTGATGAGCTATTTGGCCGTATGACAGAGTTCGGTTCTCTGTTATAGATCTGAGTGCTGCTATCAGCCTACACTCACCTAGTTAAGGTCAGAAATGTATTGCTCTCACCTGGGTATTCTCTATTCAACAGGTTCCACTTGAGTGTGCTACGATATACTACCAAGAAGTTAGTATCAAGGTTATAGAAAGTGATGGCTCACGGATTGAAGACAGAGGTTACTGAGAGGCTTGTACACTGGGCTCATAACCTAGTGGGTCTGTAGACACCTGGATTCTGCTGAGCAGGACTTGATGAACATATGTGTGATTTTTTCTTGAGTGATATGCTCCATCACCGAAGATTCAGAACACTATAAATAACACATATACCAATATACATAACTATCTGGAAAATGAATAGGTTGTTTTTTTATTATGGGGAAGATTTCATAATCAGTGACTTATGAACATTTAGATTTCCCTCCCCCCTCTGTCGTGCGTCCACCTTGACGAGGTAGAGGGGCTTGCGCGTTCCAATGACCCCAAGAGCTATGCCGACGGTAGCACAGCTACTGGTAGGGTCACCCATGTCTGACAGGTCAAGGGAGAGGGACCAAACGAAGTGACGCACACACCTGCTAGCCTTGTAGGTAGACTGGGGACAGTCAAGGCTAGGGAAAGCATCCCGAAAAATGCTTGTCGAAATCGGATGTACTGAGCCACAGGCTTGACAAAGAAGTTCAACGTAACTTTATAATTTCATGATGCCACAGATGAAAATTAATCGTTATGGTGCTAATCCCGTGAAGTCCCATCAGGCGGTGATGGTGCCGGGCCCCCTGCCTCGAGGGGGTCCACCCATGACTACTGGTGGTCACCTTTCCCTGTGCTGTGGAGTCAAGGCACAGAGGAGTAGGTTAAGAGCTATTGACCAAATACCCCGGACACTCAACATACTACAGTGGAATGCCGAAGGAGTTTACAAGAAGAAAGACTCCCTAACACAGCGTTTTCATAAAGATAGAATAGATGTGGCATGCATTCAAGAGACATACCTCAACGCCAATCACAAATTCTCAGTCAGAGGATATCAGGCCACACGTTTCGACAGCGAAGGACACAAAGGAGGAGTTCTAATACTTACACGAAATACAATACCTTGCAGCGAAGTATCTGTGATCTCTGACAACCAAACATAAATTATAGGTGTTGATATAATGATAAAGGACGTGAAAATAAGAATCTACAATCTGTATAGCCCAGCAGATAAGGACCTTACACTCTCAAACATGAAAATAACCGACACAAACTGCATTATTGTCGGAGACTTTAATAGCCGTTCAGAAAGATGGGGATACCCAGATACTGACAAAAGAGGAGATGAATTGGAGGACTGGGAAATAGACTCAAATCTACATCTACTCAACAAAGCGGATGACACACCGAGCTTCTACTCCAGAAGATGGCTTACCACTTCTACTCCAGACTTAGCTTTCTGCACAGGAGACATCCTCCACAAAATCGATCGCCATGTGCTGGACCAATTAGCAGGTAGTGACCACAGACCAATCAAGCTTGTAATGAATATGGAGTATGTTCCACAGGAGCAAAAGCCCTTGCCCCGCTGGAATTACAAACGAGCAGATTGGGACAGATTTGCCATACTAACAGACAAATATTGTGAAAACATAAATACACGATATGGCAACATGAAGCAAATGGTGGAAAGTCTAAACAGAGCGATAATACAAGCAGCCACTGAGTCCATTCCTAGAGGAGCGAGGAAAAATTACAAACCATACTGGACTGAAGAACTACAAAGTTTGGAGGACAAAGTTGAAGATGCCAGGAAGACAGCAGAGAGAGAACAAACAATTGAAGCGAATACCTCTCTCAAAGCCATCTCAGCAACATATAAAAGAACAGTAAATCAAACAACAAGAGATCGTTGGAGGGAAAAAACAGAAAACCTGAATTTTGACAGGGATGGAAACAAACTATGGAAACTAGTGAAAGCCATGAACAATGAAGGACCTAGAAACAAACAAATAACAATTAAACAAGGAAATGCCTTGCTTACAGGAAAAAAGGCTGCAAATGCACTAATGGAACACTATGCAAATGCAAACCACATTGATATTATAACTGAACAGAAGAAAGCAATCAAAGACAAACAGATACATCATAGAAATACAGAGACAGCAGCAGAATATATGATGGCAAATCTAACAATGGAAGAAATGGAGCAAGCAATGAATACCCTAAAAAAGAAGAAATCACTAGGAAAGGATGGAATCACAAATGAAATGCTAATAGGACTAGGCACCAAGGCAAAGAAGAAACTACTAGCAGTCCTAAATAACAGCTGGAAGAAAGGAATAGTCCCACAGGCATGGAAGGAAGCTATACTAATACCAGTCTCAAAGAAAGGAAAAGATCTGGAAGAACCAAATGGCTATCGACCTACCAGTCTACTTAGCTGTGTAGGAAAATTAATGGAACGCATTATCAATGGCAGGCTAACATGGCATCTGGAAGAAAACAAACTCTTAACACCACACCAAGCAGGATTCAGAAAGTACAGATCCACTGAAGATCAAATAACCTATATAGCTCAGGAAATAGAGGATGCCTTCCAAGAGAAAAAGCACACACTAGCAGTCTGTATAGATTTAGAAAAAGCATTTGATAAAGTATGGAAGGAAGGACTGAAAGTAAAACTGCAAAACATGCATGTTCGTGGAAAAATGTATAAATGGATCAGCCACTACCTTGAGAACAGAACTGCCAGGACAAAAGTACAAGGACAAACAAGCAAAATGATGCTGCTGGAGCAAGGTGTCCCCCAAGGAGGAGTTCTTTCACCAACATTATTCCTAGCATACATAAATGACATCACAGAAAATTTTCCAGCCAGAGTACACACATCATCCTTTGCAGATGACCTAGCCATATGGACATCTGAAGAATATATTAGTACAGCTAACAGCAGAATACAGCACGCCTTATTAGCGCTAGAGGACTGGTCAAAATCATGGCTAGTGAAGATAAGTGAGGAGAAAACAACATGCACAGTGTTCTCCCTCTCAAATAAACCTCACCAACCTAAGCTGGTATTGAATGAAAAAATATTGCGCAATGAAGAAAATCCAAACTATCTCGGAGTCACCTTTGATCGTCGCCTGACACGGAAGACGCAGGTTGAGAAAAATCGAACAAGAGCAAGGCAGAGAATGGCAATCATGAAAAAGCTTGCTGGTACAACGTGGGGAGCAGATGAGAAAGTTCTCAAGAAGTTATATACTGGACGGGTGAGGCCAGTACTGGAATATGGCATTGCAGCTTGGGCAACAGCAGCTAAGTCAAACTTTAACAAAATAAGTAGAGTCCAAAACCAAGGAATGCGAATCATAACTGGAAGCCTGAAGACAACGCCTATTAATGAACTAGAAAAGACCACTTGTTTACAACCAATGCAGGATAGAAGAGATAGCAGAGCCCAGCAACAAGCAGAAAATTTTAGAAGATTGACAGACCACCCTATGTACAACAGGTTTAATGGTTTTGGAAAGGGAAGACTGAAGCGTAGCAACTTTGTAGAAACTGCAAAACGAAGGATTAGGGCAGATCCTATTCTTAACATATCAACAGTCAAGCCCATACACAATGCACACAAGTTCCCAGCTTGGAGACAGCAGCAACTGCCTGAGATGATAGAAAACATTCCTGGTATTAAGAAAAAGAACACTCAGCATGAAACCGAAAGAAGAGAAATAAACCTAAACTACATAAAAGAACATTACCCAAGCAGGAATTGGACCCATGCATATACAGATGGATCAGCCAAAAATTCAATAGAGAATGGAGGAGGAGGAATTCTCATAAATTTAAAAAATGGAGTGAAAAAAACACATTCAATGGCGACTGGAAAATTTTCAAGTAACTTCAAAGCGGAGGTAGAGGCTCTGAAAACTGCAGCAGAAATGCTCCTGATGGAGGAAAATATAGAGAAGCAAATAGCTATCTTCACAGATGCAAAGTCAGCTGTCTCAATACTGAAGAGCAATAACAGCACAGAACTAACTGACCTAAGAGCAGCACTCCATGGTCTATGCCAGAAATCCAAAAAAGTTGTAATACAGTGGATCCCATCACATTGCAGTATACCTGGAAACAAAGAAGTTGACAGACTGGCAAAAGAGGGCGGACGACTACCACAGCCTGACATAGACATAACCTATAATGAGGCAAAGAGGTTGATAAAAAGCACTTATAGAACCAAATGGGAATCAGAGCATCCAGGCCATCAGAAGGATGATGCATATTACAAACTCGACCGAAGAGAACAAGTAGCAATCTTCAGACTCCGCACAGGACATATCCATTGGCACCTTGCCGTCTTGACAGACGATAGTTTGTGCTTTAAAAAGGCATAATAACTTTTAACTATGGCGGTAGCGAGTGTGACTGATAAGGCCAATTTGCGCTGTAAATGTCCGTTCACAGTGGGTGCATGTGAACACGTGGTCATTTCCACCATCATGCACCATCTTACGTCTCAAACGCTTGGTGTGTGACTTTTCTGCAATAATTTTCTCCTTTGACTTTATTCCATTTCTGATATTTGCCCTCCATGCAACACGTTCAGCGGCGACTTGCTCCCAATGTGCATTATCAATGCCTGTATCAATCATGTCCCGCTTACACACATCTTTGTATCGTAGTAGAGGCCGACCCTGAGATCTCTTACCCATCTGTAATTCACCAAAAAAGATATCCTTTGGTATTCTACCATCATCCATCCTCCTAAGATGTCCTATCCATCTAAGTCTACGAAGACTGAGCATGGAATAAACTGTCACACAACCTGATCTTTCCAATACTTCAGTATTTGTGATTTTGTCTTGCCACTTAATACCAAGAATTCTTCGCAGACACCGCATATGAAAGCTGTTTAAATTGTTCTCTTGGTGGGAGTAAGTTGTCCAGGTTTCACTGCCATAGAGAAGAGTACTAAGGACACAGGCTTGATAGACAAGGACTTTTGTTTTGGCAGTAAGCTTCCTGTTCTCCCAGACTCTTTTTCTTAACCTGTTCATTGTTGTTGCTGCCTTACCAATCCGGATGTTGATTTCCTGATCTAGGGATAATTTGCTATTTACCACTGATCCTAGATATGTAAAATGGTCTACTATCTCTAGTTCGGCGTCGTCAATAAAGATTGATGGTACCTCATGTGCACCTTGTGACATAATCTGTGTCTTCTTTTTGCTAATTGATAAACCAAATTCAGAACAAGCATTGGAGAATGCAGATAGTAGACATTGCAATTCTTCCTCAGAGTGGGTCGTAACTGCAGCATCATCTGCAAAAAGCAACTCTCTGATCAGTACCCTCCTAATTTTGGTCTTAGCCTTCAATCTCTGAGCATTGTAGAGGCCGCCATCTGAGCGTGAGTGAATGTATATACCACCATCCTGATCACGAAATGCATATTTCAGTAGAAGTGAAAAGTATATTCCAAAGAGGGTGGGAGCTAGTACACAACCTTGCTTAACTCCACTCTTGATTTCAAATTCTTCAGAAGTTGCACCATCAAACTTGATTATACCCTTCATGCCTGTGTGGAATGATTCCACAATGGACAGAAGAGTTGGTGGGCAGCCAATCTTCTTTAGTGCCTTGAACAGACCCTCACGACTGACCAAATCAAATGCCTTTGTGAGGTCGATGAAGGCAATAAACAGTGGTTGATTCTGTTCACGGCATTTTTCTTGCATTTGTCGCAATGAGAATATGATATCAGTGGTAGACCGGTTCTGTCGAAAGCCACACTGTGATTCGGGGTAGACTTGATCTCCTAGGACTTGAAGTCTGCGCAGAACAATTCTGGCAAATACTTTTCCAACAATACACAGAAGTGAGATACCCCTATAGTTGTTGCAGTCGCTCCGATCGCCCTTGTTCTTGTACAGTGTTATGATGCTTGAATCTTTGAAATCCTGTGGGACTTGTCCTTCCCGCCAGCATAGCTCTATTAGCTGGTGGATCTGTATAGTGAGTGTGTCTTGCCCACTCCTGATAAACTCTATTGGAATCCCATCCTTACCTGGAGCCTTGCCAGATGCAAGTTCATTTATAGCACACTTAACTTCTGTTATGGTGGGAAGTGTGTCCAGGTGGTCAAGAGTTGGTAGAGCCTCTATGGCGTTGAGGGCATCATCCGCTAGTTTGGTCTCACTTGAGTAAAGCTCCAAATAGTGCTCTACCCATCTGTCCATCTGCTGTTTCTTATCAGTGATGACTTCTCCAGTCAAGGTTTTCAATGGTGCACTTCTTTTGATCACTGGACCACAGGCTTTCTTTATTCCTTCATACATGCTTCTTATGTCTCCCTTATCACTTGCGATTTGAATGGACTCACATAACTTGATCCAATAATCATTTGCACACTGCCTGGCAGCCTTTTGCACATCCTTCTTAGCTTGCCTAAGCTCACTCAGAGTGTTACGCGTTGGTGTTTCCTTGTTTCTTAAGAGAGCTTTCTTCTTCTTATCAATCAAGGGCTGCAGAGTCTCGCTGTTGGCCGCAAACCAGTCCTGCCTCTTATGATCCACAGTGCCGTAAACCCCTACGGCAGTTTTATAAAGAGTTTCCTTAATTTGACCCCACTTTTCATTTACTGTACAATTTTCTGGTGTATCAGTGAAAGCATCTTCAAGTTGCTGTTGAAACTGAAAGCACTTTTCAGGATCATGAGTATTAATAATATTAATCCTGGGGCTAGATTTGTGTTTAGCTGTGTAGATTCTCTTTGGTCTCAGTCTAACCCTTGCAACAACCAAAGAATGATCCGTATCACAGTCAGCACTGTGGTAACTACGAGTCAATGATATATGGTTCAGATGTTGTCTCCGTGTGATGATGAAGTCCAGCTGGTGCCAATGGCCGGATCTTGGATGTTTCCATGTGACCTTATGCATCTCTTTTGTTTTAAAAAAAGAGTTTGTAATACATAGGTCATTACTGGTGCAATGCTCCAGCAGCCTTTGCCCATTTTCATTCATGCGACCGATGTTGTATTTTCCAAGGCACACTGGCGATGAACTTGAGTCCTTGCCCACACGAGCATTGAAATCACCGAGCATATAAATGTAGTCAGATTTTGGAACTGCCTTGATCACGGAGTCTAACTCCTCATAGAACAAATCCTTCACATCATCAGAGGAATCGAGTGTCGGTGCATATGCAGTAATAATGGTGGCAAACCCACAAGAGGTTGCCAAGCGCAGGGATAATAGTCTTTCATTTCCTCCTGCTGGAATTTCAATCATTCCCAGTAGCGAATTCTTCACTGCAAAGCCCACACCGTGTTGCCTTTTTTCTGCCTGCCCTCTACCCTTCCAGAAAAAGGTGTAGTTGTTTTCCCTGAGTGACCCTTCCTCAGCGAGGCGAGTCTCCTGCAGGCCAGCAATATCAATGTTAAGACGATTGAGTTCGGCATCAATCACAGCCGTTTTTCTCACATCGTCAATATTGGTCAAGTCAGTGGAAAATCCTGGACACATGGTTCTCACGTTCCAGGTTGCAAGCCGTAGCTTGAGGTTTCTATTTTTATTTTTGTTTGAACCTGGTGCATTGGTTTTACAGCCTGCGATTCAGATTTTGTCCTAGCCCCAAGCACCCATTGAAGCAGGCAGGCTGTGGCGGATCAGCACCCAATTGGCTGGGGGCTGCCCAGCTTGAGGCGGGCGGTAGCTGATCAGTGACACCTATAGGTGTCTCCCACCGTCAGAGGCAACGCGTGGCGCCCCATGTCTACGCCAACTGACAAGGACTTATAACCCGTAACAGTTGCCTCTCGCTTTGATTCCGAGACCAGTTAAGACCAGGGATGGAGTTATTGCCTCTCCATAGCACAAAGCCTGGGCTAAAATATAGAGATCATGTGTTGCCCATGCAGCATGATCCCTCTCTCGGCCCGCCTAGTTCACTCCAGAGGAAAGGTGACACCCCTACATCTGGAACAAGACAAGCTGCAGAAGCTGCCGGATCAGCAAAGCAATGCTCTAACTGTCCGCCTGTCGGAGCTTCGATCCTAGACCAGTCGCCAACCAAGGCTTAGGGCCTGGTCTGCCCTGCCATGACAATTTTGTCTTTAGCTTGCATTTCCTCGCACCAGGGTAAGGCTTGTACCCTCCCAATTGCGCTCTTCCGCCCGAAGCCGTTGGCACAATGTGGGGTGTCGGGTTTGGTAAGCGTCGCCCAACGTTCGGCGCTAACAGAGACCAGGTAGTACCGTCTACTGTTATACGGTAGCTCAGTCATATCTGACTAAGACCTGACTATTAACAGGACATAACAGGCTGAAATACCACTTGTTCAATAAACTAAAGATAGGAGATACCGATGAATGTAATTGTCGAACTGGAAAAATGACAGCAAAACATTTGCTTCAGGATTGCCCAATATATGCAGAACAGAGAAAGATATTTTGGCCCACACCTGCTTCATTTGAGGACAAGCTCTATGGAGATATCAACAAGCTCAAGCTGACCGTAGCTTACTTTAACTACATACAGGTTGATATTTAAAGGTGTATGAAGAAGTATTCAGACTGCCACACTTCATACCACAGGTATGTCGGTTACACAAGCCTCCCAGATTCATGAAATGGAATATTGCTGGATAGCAGATCCATTACGTGGAAAGTCCGAATCAAAAGCTCACTGTGTGAGCTTCAAAAAAGGTGGGAAAAGTGTCCTAGTGGCACGAAATGGAATATTGCTTGGATAGCAAATCCATTATGTGGAAAGTCCGAATCAAAAGCTCACTGTGTGGGCTTCAAAAAAGGTGGAAAAAGTGTCCTAGTGGCACGAAATGGAATATTGCTTGGATAGCAAATCCATTATGTGGAAAGTCCGAATCAAAAGCTCACTGTGTGGGCTTCAAAAAAGGTGGAAAAAGTGTCCTAGTGGCACGAAATGGAATATTGCTCGGATAGCAAATCCATTGTGCGGAAAGTCCGAATCGAAAGCTCACTGTGTGGATGTCATCTGCACACTGCATTCTTCTGGTTTCCGGAAGAACAGCCTATGGTGAACGGAAGGCCCAATATACGGAAGTGAGGCTAAGCAGCCGTGTGCAGGACGTGACGATTCCTTGGGTGAGCCCAGTACCAGAGCGCTGTGTGTTGGCTCTGCAAGTATGGAAGCCTCCTTGGATGGCGGGGAATGCCCATGGTCTGCCCCTGCCTTCCCTTGAGGGCTGACCAGGATGTCTTTGGCTGTTCTATATGGGCCAGCTAGGATGGGAGATAACACCACAACAGTGAGAGTCAAACGTCCTAAGAAACCCCGGGAAGGTTAACCCGGTCAACAAATGCCAGCAGAAGTCGGATGTGCCGGCCTAACGGCGTAAGAACGCAGCTCTGCTGTAAACAGGCACAACGCAATCATATCCGAAAAAAAAACTCCGGATGAACGAAGAAGCAGAAGAAGAAGATTTTGCCAGGTAACATTTAAGATATTTTGAAAGATTCTCTGATCAACGAACATTATTGAACAGAGTAAATTCATGGTGTGTGCTAGAGTGAAGACCAAGATTGGACATTGTCTATCATTGATGACCAGCGTCCTGATTGCCCGAGAATTATTGGAGAAAGTCGTCACGTGGCCGGAGAAACATCATCTGGGTGAGGTTTTCTGTCCGGAATACATGGTGCTGTTGTGTGCTCCGCACAGTGATGCAACTGACTTTGCTCCTGATTCACTGGTCTGATTCTACGAGTGTCCACAGACTGAAGGAGTTTTGTGGGCGGATTCTGGTGGTTTCTCTAGGACAATAATATTCTTCTTCTTCTTCTTCTTCAGCATTCCGAGCCATTGAGGTTCTTTGCTGCAAATACAATCTGTCTCCATTCGTCTCTCTGGTGGACCTTCTCTTGCCAGTCGTTGATTCCAAGTGCTTGTAGGTCTGTGTGTATATTATCTCTCCACCGCCTTCTTGGTTAATATTGGGTTAATTAAAATGTGGGTGTTGATTCCCCTCACTCCAGGGACGACACTAAAGCAATAAAGGATTACTACGACACAATTGCATCATACAGTTTAATCATACAATGTAATCCTTGTATTCTGCAGACAGGCACTGGCTAATGAGTGTTTGTAGTTTACTAATAAACGGATTTAGTCGTTCTCTTTGTCCCTGAACCATACAACATTACAGATTTAACGTTAGGCTTCGATGATATTCCTTCATACCACCGCCTCAGTCCTTTAAGCATGATTTTTGTTGTTCTGTCTTTACCTCTGTTATTATTTATCTGTCCAGTTGTCAGTCACACTGTTCTCCAATACCTCTCGTTTCATTACACGACCAAAGAATGCTGTTGTCTCTTTCTTATTGTTGTAAATAATATTCTAGTTTCATTAGCCTCTTCCATGCAGTCGTAGATTGTTACCGTTGCAATCCAATGCAAATTCGCAACATTCGCCTAAGGAAACATGCCCTCTGCTTCCAAGCTCTTCCTAATTTGTTCATGCACACTTCATGATTCATTGCAATTCAAGAAAACAGTTCCTACGAGATAACACTTCAGTACTTTATTTCTATTATTCAATGAGAGTGACTCAATGCATAACATTCTATTTATTTTCTGAAATGCAACTTTTTCTTAACCTATTTTAACCCTCTGTCATGCATCTTCCATATAATGTTGCAATTGCCCCTAAAAATTTAAATTTATCAATGTTGTTAGCATTTCCCCTTCTATTGTTATTTCATATTTTGGTGTCATCGTCTTCTTCTCTTCTTCTTCAGCATTCCGAGCCATTGAGGTTCTTTGCTGCAAATACAATCTGTCTCCATTCGTCTCTCTGGTGGACCTTCTCTTGCCAGTCGTTGATTCCAAGTGCTTGTAGGTCTGTATGTATATTATCTCTCCACCGCCTTCTTGGTCTACCTCGGGGTCTACGGTCATTTATTTCCTGAGTGTAAGCGAGTTTTGTTTCCCTATTATCTTCCATTCTTTCTATATGCCCCAGCCATTGTAGTCTATTAGCCTTCATGATACCAGTGATTTTTTTTAATGCACAAGTTGTTTATGTTTTCTTGATATTCAAAGAAAGTTCTTATTTCGCCGGCTGTGTTACTACAATGTCAAATGTTGTTGTAAATCTTTTTCCATTTTCCTCTATCAATACGGTGCTATATGCCTATCTGTTCATAATATCTCTCTTAACTTCTCAGTTTAATTGCTGCTACTTCTTTTCAGTAAACATTCTTTATTATTCTGAAATCTATCCAATGAACGTAATATCTTCCAACATTTTTATCAGTTCATGGTGTTTTACTTTATCAAACACCGTGGTATGAAGCAGACATATAATTCTTTCTGTGTCTCTTTTGATCTCTATATTAGTGTTCGCAATGTGTATAGTATAATGTCTGTACTGTTTTCTTTAACAAATCCATACAATTATTCACACATTTCTATTGTCATTATCTTTCAAATCCTTCTCATTATAATTATGATTATAAATTTAGTGATACGGTTTATGATGCTAATTTGTGAAAATCTTCAATTAAAGATAACACATATTACTAGGTACATACCCATTGTTATAAATATCATTCAGCATTTCAGTTAATATTTCTACTCCAAATTCTCCCAATACTTCTCATTCTTCAACCGCAATTCCATCTTGCTAGCCCGTTTCTTTTCCCTTTCTTCATATACTCATTCCATCCCCCTGTGTGTTGCCGGGGCCCATAAGGGAAGCAAAGAATAGCAACACTGTAGCCTACCATGCATGTCGTAAGAGGCGACTAAGAAGGCTTGATGGTCCGTCGCCCTGCTACTGAGTGAGTGCGTGGCGCGACACTGTGAGCTGTGAGTTTCGTGTGAAATGCTTTTGAATCTGCCTGAGGTTTTTTGGAACGTGACTGCATGTTCGGAGTGATGGCAGGTGGCTATGTCCCAGAGTTGACCGGTTTTTGCCTTATGCAGAAATGCGTGGCTGCGGGCTTCTGGTTGACTGCCACTGCCACGCATTGGAACGTGACTGCATGTTCGGAGTGATGGCAGGTGGCTATGTCCCAGAGTTGACCGGTTTTTGCCTTATGCAGAAATGCGTGGCTGCGGGCTTCTGGTTGACTGCCACTGCCTTCAGCGATGAACTGTATTTTCGTGGAACTGTGTGCGTGAACATCTAGGAAACATTTAGATAGGTAAAATGACTTCCGATTCCATCAGAGATGAACAGGGTGTTTCGTGGGGGACTGGTGTGTTGACATTCTGGTGCGGCATTATGCACAGTGTATCTGTGCGGGCTGTTGTTTGTCGAGACTCCTGTCTTTTCCACTTTTCACATTGGGCAGTGGGAGCGTTTTGTGTGACATTCACTGGCACGGGAACGGAGCATAATGGGGACGACCCGTTGCTGTGAAGTTGGAACTGCGACTAACTAACTAACTAACTCATTCTATCTCATCATTATAGTTCCTAATTGAAAAAAAATAAATGTTTTTAATATCAAACATCCCGTGTTTACTCTAAGTTTTCTCCCTGCTGAATTGTGCAATATTTTTATATCTAATATAATTTAATCTAATATAACCTGTCTCTTATTTCATTCAACAAAATAAAATTGTATTATGTTCTTGTTTGTCATTTTTACTTTCCTTAGCTTTCTGTCTTCTCTCGTGTAATATTTCTTGGCTTATGGAATGTGCGAAACAGCGCTGAAAGGAAACATACAAGTCTTGCATGACGAAATTGTGTTGGGCTGATCACACAGCTGGCATGCCATATAATCGTCTTCCAAAAAAATGTTTTATGGCGAACTGCATGCAGCGTGGAACAAGATCTCTATGTGTCCAGGTAAAACTACTTCAAGGACACCCATACGCCTGCTCTTAAAACGCTTGAAATCAACACCGACAGAGCTTCCAAACACCGATCAGGTGGCGTGCACTTGTTTATTAAGGTGCAAGTTGTGCGGCAGCGGTGGTCGCACTCGCAAACGACGGAGACAAGCCGGAAAGTTGAGTGTGGCACATCCCACCGCCAGTATGGTTACCAGCTACTGTCAGCGTCGCTCAACACTGAGCTCGCCTCGGCCTCGTAAGTTACCTTCGTACTCATAATCATTGCATCTCATTGGACGACGAGTGGGCTTTATCATTTATGTAGGACGAACAGCATGTGTAGTGACAAGTAGAGAAGTGACAAGTAGAGAGTGAGCCGACTGCCCGTGGCCTATACTGCAATCACTGAGGGACCGTCTCCACAATAAAGGTTGGCTGCAATGAATCTCCAACACTGTCTCTCGCCATGACTGTACATTCTGTCAGACTGATGTTCGTCCATCTCTTGATGTTATCTTCCCACTTGGTCCGTTGTCTACCTCTTGCTCGCTTTCCCCAAACCTTGCCCACCATTATGGTTTTTATAAGAGTATTATGTCTTTTGTCGGCTCCGTGGCTAAAGGCTTGCGAACGCGGTTCGTGAGCCGGGTATCAGGCGTTCGAAGCTCAGATGCGACCGATTTGTGCAGCAGACCGTGTCTAGTTGTGTTATAACGTGCTGGTATCGAAGCCGGTCGTTCAGAAAGCAATGGCAAACTACTGAACGTAAC